>BRDA01013814.1:241-27108 GCA_036984385.1 Crenuchus spilurus | reverse complement strand
TGTCTGGGGAGAGGGAGGTTTGGGTTTCCCTGCTCAGACTGCTACCTCCGCGACCCGGCCCCGGATAAGCGGTTGATGATGGATGGATGGATGTATGTATTTTTAACGCTTATTTAAAAAGGTCACATGGTATATTTGAAACAAAAACTGGCAAAGAATATAAGAAGAAGAAAATAATAACCTGAGTTAAAATAAGAGGGTTTCAGCTTTCATATGACAGCTTTGTTTTGTGTGTAACTTAGAAATGAATCAATCTCTGAATGTGAGGAATAGATGCTATTTACACAGTAAATATTTTAATAATGGAGATTATGTTTAAAGCAGAGTGAAAACACTGTTTTGATATTTATGGTAGCTGATAAAACAATACCTTGGTCCTGAGTTTACTCAGGTCATTTCTGATTCCATCTATGTCTGCCTGCAGTTCTTTCACTTTTGGTTCCATCACTTGGACAGATGCAGTGTACATCATTACTAGAACCTGAAATTATGAAGCAGAAACACTCAGAGACAGACAACAAATTTCATAAAGTGGCATAATCATGGCAGGTGTTTATTTAACTACCTTTGTAGCATTAATAGCATCTTCCAGTTTCCTCAGTTCAGTGAGAGATGCAGAGCTGTTCCAGAAGTGCTTTAGCTCAACCTTCAATGAGTAAAGTTCAGAATCCATCCCCTCCAGATCATCCATTAATGTCTGAATACAGCTATCACACACTAGAACAGGAAAACAGCACTCTTCAAGGGTGAGGAAAGAAAGTTGTTCTATATAGAACCATGAAGACTCAAAGAACCCTTCGTGTGGATGAAAGGGTTGATGAGGAATGTGTTGTAAATGGTTCTATATAAAACCTTTTTCAAAATGGTTCTATATAGCCCCCAAATTTGTTCTGCTGTAGTTATGATGTCGAGCTTGTAATAATAGAGGAACCCTTTTTGGTGCTATATAGAACCATTTAACCATATGATACTAAATACTCTGCTAATGACAGCACTGCAGGTTGTGAACCTCTTGTCTCAACCGTTCCACTGTATTTTGAAAAATGAACACAAACCTTGGCAGTCACCATCAGTACTGGGTTTGTTTGGATTTATACACTCTGTAGATATAACAGACATGAGACAGTCATAACACAAATATTACAGCACAAAAACTTCACTGTGAGACAAAATACAGAAACCTGCAGAACTTCACTGTGCTTACCTCCTGTAAAGAGGTCACATAAATAACCATCATCACAGGTGCAAAGCTGACAACTCCCACTATCCTGTAACGGGTCACCAAAGTAACCAGCAGCACACCTGTTAAGGCACGAGGCACCTTTCATTGAATAATACAATTTTGTAAAGATCATAGTTCAATTATAAGTTAGTTATATAATTTTTTTCTGCAAATACTTTTGGTTAAAGCAGTGAGTGAGTAATGTGTGGCTAAATATTTAAATGAACACATAACTTTCACAGCGACTTCCCGAATATCCTGGTTTGCACAGGCATTCCAGCTGGTCTCCAGCCCGCAGACAACCAAAGGCAAAACTGTAGGAGCAAAAACTTAGTCTTAGTGATGTTTTGATGGTCAATTTGACCATTTTTGTTTACTACAGCTACACGGCAAGTAACTAATGGAAGTTTATGTCCATTTATAGCATTTTCAGATATTTTTTAAAGAATTTGCCCAGAAATCAATCCATCTATCCACCCATCTGTCCATCCTTCAATCCATCCATCCATCCACCCATTGGTCCAACCGTCCATCCATCTAATCTCATCCAAAAATCATATTTACATTTTTTCTCACTTACCCCAGATGTTGTCAATCAGCATGGACATGTCTGGAGTCCAATTTTTGGTTCTTTAGTTTAAAGCAGAAGTTGTGACACTATCATAGACACTATGTGACACTAGAACTCACTTAAAATACAGTAGCTAGTAGTTTCCATCAAAATACAACTCTTAATTATTCACTTCTTAATTAAGTTCTCATGGACAACTGAATGTGACTTAGTACACATGATTGCTAAGTCAGGAGTTCCCAGTCTTGGTCCTGAAGATCTACCACTCTCTAGAGTTCTCCAGCTTTAATCTAACACACTTGAGAAGTGGTGGTAGGTCTCCGGGGTCAAGACAGGGCAGTCATGAGTGGGCAGCATGGGTGGTAGTAGACTTGAATCTGATGGTGATTTTCACTAAAACTGGTTTTAGATCAACACTTGGTTGAGTTGGTTGTGTAAAATGGCAGATGTGGCATTCAGCTACACAAGTTTGTTATTTGCACAGATTATAATAAGTCATACTATATCCTGAGACAGTGACAAGTCTATGAGACCATATAAAAGATCTGGATGCAGTTTGAGTGGACTGAGTTCTATTTGGGTGACTACTGAGTTCTACTGCTTGTTGGCAATGTTAACCTCACATCTGCAATTCTATACATTAAAATGTGGGCTCTGTGTCTTGGCTGATGAATTACATCTGAGATCACTGAGACATGCAAATATAACATTTGAATTGATCACTCTTTTAAATATAAACAACTACAGTGTTTAGCATGTGTTTGGAGAGATGTCACCACACCTTTGAGATGGATCAGGCAAGGGACATGGACAGACTTGACATGTCCTGAGCGCTGCACTGCCATAGTAACCCTCTGCACACCGCTCACAGTGATCACCTGCTGTGTTAAACTGGCAGTTCTGGAAGAATGAGAGCATATTAATAGAGAGAGACTCTTATCCAGTAAATATTGACATAGTTAACCTTAATATTAGTGAGCTCCCCTCCTCATTCTTTCATAACTGAATTCCATGTGAAAGCATGTTATCTCAGCTTTGCAATCACTGCCCTACGCTATAACCCACATCACTCATGGCCTGTAAATATAAATAAGCATGTTCCTTCTTGTGTGAAGGTTTGCAGTGGAATTACTGTAGGTTTTTTGATGTTCTGTTTCATGAAACTTCTCCTAGAATATATACAGTATATATATACTGTATGTACATCCATACACACATAAATATACTGTATATACTGTGTGTATACATAAAGTGGGACCTTAATTATTGTTGGCCATGCTTATGGTACAATTCTGTTAACTTTTTTTGTTGAAATTTTGTCTCTGTTATCATTCATCCACTCGATTTTTGTCAATGTGCCCATGTGACTCATCACTAATTTTGCGAAAACAAACCATCCACCCATGCATTTTTCATTCATTCTGGCAAAAAAAAAAACAAAAGGCTTGAGAATCACCCAAATAACAATGCTTAAAACAAACTAAAACACATCACACTAAAATGACAGCATGTAGCACTACCACCTGAAAACAATTAGCAGCAAAAACAATTAGCAGCTAAAAACCCAGAGAATGGATGTACAAAACAAAAGCTCCTGGCTGGCACACCGGCACTCTCTAAAACAAAGCGTAAACCTGTAAGAGTGATGTTAAATGTTCATTTATCCATTTCATTAGTCTTTTGTATTTATTTCTCATTGTGTTCTGTATGTAAAACTACAGTTATTCTGTATAAAATGTCTTTTTGTTACAGTAACATTTTGGAGTGTCTGAAACAGATTCATTTGATTTACATTATTTCTTATGGGAAATATTGCTTCAGTTATCATTTATTTCAGGCACTTTAGGATATATTAACTTCAGTCCATTTTTTTATTCGTGAAGCTCAAACCAAGTATTTTTTTAAATTCATGCACCTCTCATCAAAACAGAATTTACATATATCAATGTTAAAGGTAGTACCCAAACATTTGATCAAATGGCCATATTAAATTAAATATAAAACATTGCACAAACATAAGTTAATTTATTTAATTACTGTCACATTTCTAGAGATGAAGTGTTTTGAGATTTGGTACAGATATTAGAAAATCACGTGAATTGTCACCAATTACTGCACTGGGACACTGTGATCCACACAAAACACAGGGATGGGGCTTCTGTTGTCCCCACTAACACCAATATCAGCAGCCATACAAGCTTTCCTTGGAGAACTCCCATCCAAGTACTAACCAGATCCAAATCTGTTTAGTTTTAGTGGATTTGAATGTTATGTTTTGCAGATGCTTTAGCTGCTGGCTAATGTGAGTGGATTTCATATCAACAAGTGCTTCAGGAAAGTGGATGGAAATGAAGGCACCTACCCGGCACTTTCCTGTGTTTGGGTCACACGCATAGGACAAGCCATTGCAGTTACAGGGTACACACTGACCCCTGTAAGGTCCCCACCTCTCCTTGTACTGTCCAGGACCACAGTGCTGCAGAGGTCAGAGTACACAGACATCACTACAGGTCTGTTAATACTTTTTCATATTACACTTCAGTGTGGCTTTGCAGACCATATCCTACATTTTTCTTGCACTTATAACACTTGTGTAATTAACAGAATGATCTGTAATTAATTTTTGCATTACCAAATAAAAATATATCCTTATTTAATAGAATAAATAATTATTTTTATTCCCCTTACTTTAAAACTAATATGTAAAGATGCTCGTGGCTGTTTAAAACTCCATCATCACTTTTTTCTGGCTCAGTGGTTCTGAAAATTTAATATATCATCAATTTTTATTTAAAAAGAGTACAGCATCTTTAATTTAACATAAAGGGTGCTAAGATTTTCACATGCCTACTGGTCCACGTTTTAAAATTGAGAGGGTGAAACCACCTTACCTGTGTAATCGCCCCCGCACTGTGGTTGTTGTATGTTGGGTCACAATATGTTCTAGATTGCTTGTACTGAACATGGCTAGATGGTGTCTCCTGGTCAGCGACACAAAGCAACAGTCCAGCCAGGCAACAAAGCAGAGGACTCCACACACAGCTCATTCTGCATGTGTTTACAGGCAAGTCAAGGTCGAGGTAAAAGAGCACTTTCTCATGGACTTTTAGAATCTGAACTGAATCAGTTACCTCCCTGCTCTGTATATGGCTCCTGGTATCCACATCTAGATGATTGTTGTGCCCTGCAGAGGATTCTCAAGAGTCAAACATTTTAGCTTTTTAAAAAAATAGGAGTCAAAAAGTGTCCTGGCTCAGGCTTTTCCCACCTTCCCTGGATCAAAGATCACTTCTTATCTTCTTGCTTGTCAGACTAGAGGTGATAATGTGCTCGGGTCTGAGACTTGGCACAGACTGAACTTGGCTGCTAATAGCATACAGGCACCAATATTTGACTTACTTCCTCCATTTACAGCCCCTCCTTTACAGTCCTACACTGCTGATAAGGCATTTATGAGGAAGAAGTTGGCTTTTCTCTACTGCACATAGTGTGGTTTTGGTATATTAAATGTATAAACATTTATTAGCAGTTCTGAGGAACACAGGTAGGAGGAATATTAAGCTGCACTGCAAAGATGCAGTGAAATATTTTAACCAAAAAAATGAATAAAAACAGGTTTTGCTTTTAATTAAATAAAATTAATTAATTAATTAATTAATTTATTTATTTATTACATTTTTACCCAATTTTATCCCCAATGTGTTTGTTAGACAAACGACCCGCCCATTCCTTGACTCTCCTTATCACTCTAGGTGGGTGTATACTAGCACAGGCCTCCTCCAATGCATGTGAAGTCAAGCTCCACCTCTTTTCCAACTGCTGCCATATATCACTGCTGGGCAGCCAATACACTCAGAGGAAAGCGTAGGATCCCAAGTTAGGATCGATCGCCTGGCAGACGCCTGAGCCAGCCGACATAACTTAGTAGTGCTGGGAAGAGAGTGCCCTCTTATCTGCCTGGAGAAAGCACAGTCAATGTTTGCAATGTTTGGCTCTACAACAGACATCAACACATTAATCTGTGTTTGTCTAAGTTCTCCTCTCAGTTTATCAACACTGGGGGAAAATCCTGCGGTGCACAATGTTCTCAACATGTTCAAAGGCACAGTATTCCAGCATGCCGTTCCCTTTGGTTTTGTGAGGCTTTGGAGTGTGAAGTGTGCTGTAAGGGTGTGTGCAGTGAACTGTGGAATGAGTTTATTGTAGGTGTGGTGCCTTTAGGTAAGCATCACCTCACACTGTGAGATCTGGGTGAAAAATGTTTGATTTACACTGATAGGAAAGCAGAGCTTGTCACTCAAAAGGCAAAGGCTATTGTTATGTGAGAAATTGTAAAACTAGTGGTAGATCAGTTACAGTGCAGCTATGCATTGCAAGTTAAACAGAACTCTACAGGTTGACTGGTGTAAGTGTATACAGTTTATCAGCTCCAAACCCAGTCCAAAGGACTGGGACCAAGCATGGATATATGAGAAGTTTGCCTGAACATTTTCCTCTTTTTGCCTGAAACTGGCAGCTTCTCTGATTCTTTGTTGAACTCTTCCCTGGGCTACTGGCACTAACTGGCTCTGTCAAGTGGAAATTAGTGCACCGTGGCTCTGATTCTGGCTCCTTTGCAGTTTTTTATGCCACTGTTGTTGCCCTAGTTCACTGTTGCTGACTTCACATGGTACACCAAGGCTCTGCTGCTGGCACAATGAATTACTATGCAGTATGCATCTCCTTAGCCAAAGCTAGAAGCACCTTTGCTATTGTAACTAATGTACAGCCTTCTCCCTGAGCATGAAGTGCAGAAGTATAGATAAGTTGGTCCTCAGGATGCATAACCCAACAGTGCAGCTAAGTAAGCTCACTTAACTCACTGCGCACTCTGCTCATAGCTCTCCAGAACCTTCCTGCCAAGTGTGACTAGCTCTGTCCTCATGGCCTGACCTATGCCAGCTACACTGAGCATCATGTGTGTAATACCCAATTTCCTCTTTGGACCCGTAGCCAAGAAAGCCCTCAAAGGTACATTTTAGCCTCTTTGCATACAGAATAGAACATTAACTGGTACAAAAACTATGGGTACAACAATGGAAAGGTACCCTATTGTACCTCAATAAGGTACAGCTCCAGCGCCAACCGTTGTTCTTTCTCAAGTACAAATCTGTACTTAATTTTCTTAGTGTGTAGAACTCTATAGTAACCTAAATACCCCAGTCAGTTCCTTTAAAATACCTCATCATAACTCATCACAGCTCACTCATTTTAAGTAAGGTCTCACAGACCAGATGATGTGGTTTACAACACAGTATGGCTTTCAGTGAACTACAAAAATACTTACGACCTGAATGCCACCATCGCCTTCCGGTGACACAGAGAATGATGTGGGTACAGACAAATCTGATCCAAGCTCTTTTGTTGTCTGAAGTATAATTTTTTATAAAGCAACCATTTTTTATTGTTGCACAGTAAGTCTTACTATGCCCTAAAACATCACCTAGCCTGTAAGACCTTATTTAATATATGGACTCCTCACAGAGGAAAGCAGTCAAAGGACACTTGGATGGACTGTTCCCGTTTGCAAGATGTGGGCCAAATATGTGCCAGATTAGGACAACATGTCAGCCAAATGTAGGTAACACTACCATATCTCTGCCAGAAGTGGACCACATCTGTTATGGTACATGTGGACCAAATGTGTATTTTTACTATAAGGGCCACATTTGGCTCACATGCAGTTTGTCATGCTGACAGTGGGCCAGCAGTACAATTTCTCAGCCTGAAATGGCCACATCCATATACTATCTGATTTCATTTACTAAAAAAAGACATTTCAAACATGTCTCATCCAGGATTAAGACTCACTTTCAATGCCAACTATGACTATTGTAGTATTTATCTTGGCTACAAATACCTCATGTCTTGTTTCTGTCTTCTGCTATTTCTCATTAAGAACTTAGGAGAAGCTCCAGTAAATGGTTTGTGTTACGTCCTGTGACGGTTGGGGAGTGTTTCTCTTTTCTGCTCTCTCTCTCTCTGGCTGCTCTTAGGTCGCTGCTGCACGTTGGATGATTGCTGCGCTGCGTGGATTGGTCGATCTGTGTGAAGTGGATGTGTGACTCCGCCTACTGCTGAGTGGATCAATTACCGGCCTGCTGCCCAGCGTTCTCCACTGCTTCTGATTGGCTTAGCCTTATTGACTAGGCTAATAAATAGTCTTTTTGTTTAGCAGTCTGGGAGCTGCCTTTTGTCTGGTCTGACGTGCTGCTCCAGTGGGCACCCGCCATCTTAGACCAATTTGTGTGTGTTGTTCATCTACAGGATTGTAGGGGTGACCTGCCTATTCTTTTGCACTGTCCATTTGCCTCTGTTTTGGAGAAGAGTAGGTAGGTCAAGTTTGTGTATTTTCTTTTCTTTACTTTACTTATAGTAAGTTAGTTTCTTTTTGTTTTAGGGTTTTGTTTATTGTTTTGGCCTGAGGTCACCCTGAGTGAGAACATCCTGTTTATGATTATTGGGTTGATTTGAGCCAATTAGAAAATAAACCCGTGTTGAACATATTTGATTGTGGTGTGATTGTTGGTCTGGGGTTGAGTGGGTGCTCACTTCAAACACCTTTGTTGCGTCTTTCCCTAGAGGACGTAACAGTTTGAGTCATCAAAACGTAACATTTGATCATAAAACATTTCTCTGGGATGTTACAGACTTGATCTGTACCTGAGAAGAGGAGAATCTAGTCTACATTGTAGTACATTTTTGTGATAGTGTACAAAAAATCAAGAATCCCACAGACATTGACAAAAAGAACTGATCTTGAACAGAGTTTAACTCAAACACTCTTTATTGAGAGAAACTCTTATATTATGGGGTAAAGAGCATAACTGGCAATGCCGCAGGTATTTCCGCCGTTCCGGATCATGCGAATGTATCCGCCCTCTCCCCAACTTGTACCCCAGCTGTGGAGAGAAAGAAGGGTAAATGTAACACCCCATATCACTCAACACCATGGAAGATCATGTATTCAGTGCATCAAGAAAGTGTTACATTTTCTTCACATTTATCTATATCTGTAGCTATATAATTTTATTTATTTTCCCCCTTCCCAATGTAGTAGTAGCCAAATAACCCATCTCATCTGCTACTGGCTCTCCCCATCACTTTGCAATGTCCCAGACTCTAGGAGGGTGAAGACAAGCACAAGCCTCCTTTGATGCATGTGAAGTCAGGTGGCTTTTCCAATACATGCACAGTAAATCTGCCAGTGTTAAATCAACACTATTAGAGTTAAATTAACACTGAGAGTGTTACATTTTGACACCCTCAGTGTTATTTTAACTCTAATAGTGTTGATTTAACACTGGCAGATTTACTGTGTGGTCGGAGAAAAGTGCAGGATCTCCAGTTCTGATGGATCAGCTGACAGACGCCTGATCCAGCCAACATTACTTAATAGTGAAGGGGAGAGATCGCCTTCTACCCACCCAGAGAGAGAACAGCCAATTTTGCTTTCTCAGGCCGACATGACTGGGATTCTAACTCGTGATCCACTGATCATAGTGTCTGGTGAGCCACTTGAGGCTCTGAGAAACTTCTTGCACACTAGTATAAAGTAAGTATTTTAAAAAACAAACAGAAAATATTGCAATTTTTACCATGAAATTAACATGTACTTTAACATTTGCCTAAAAATATTACAAAGATGTTCAACTTAATTTATTATCTTTAATACCAAAACAATAGCCAGGTATTTCACATGTTGGTTATTCATTGATTTAGCTCATGATATTCAACATACTCCATATTTTTCATGTTTTCAATGAAATCTTCTCTCCTCTGTACAAAATATGATCTGACATAGTCAAAATGGAAATATGGAGATATACCCTCACCTGTTTTTGAGGATCCAGTAGTCCCTGCCACCCTCAGAGCCATGACCAACCAGGAGCATAGCATGGCTGAGGTTGTTTGGATTGCAGTTAGGCTCCTCATAGATCCCTGTCAGAACAGTTAAAATTGTGAAGATGTGCATGATATGGCAAAATATCCAAATACCAAATACAGTACAATTCTGATTCATCGATGCACATGCACCAGCTGTGCTGCCAGCAATGCAAAAATGAATATTGCAACAGACAATTTACTGTATACATCAACAAGTCATTAATGACCTTAAAATACATCACTTAATTCAAGCCATAACATTAAAAACAATAAGCTAATATGGCTAATTCTCTGCCTTCTAAGTGACAGCTCTGACACACCCTACTGAAATTAACCCTACTAGACATCTGAATGTGTCTTACTGCTTTCAAGACGTTCCTGGCAGATTCTTTAAGGGTTGTAAACTGTGAGATGGAACTGTTGTTGTTGTGGACTGGACTGAATCCCACAGATGTTCAGTCAGATTGAGATCTGGAGAGTTTGGGAGTCACTGTTGGTTGGATACCACTGCAGACTGGGAGAACCTCACAAGCCATGCCACTTCAGAAATCAGGCATCTGATCATAACTATTTCTTCCTCATCAAAGTGGATCAGGTTTGCATGCTTTGATATTTTTTTTTTAGCATCCAACACGACATCTAGGAGAACCGAATGCTCGCTTATAGTCTATGTTCAAGAGCTTCACACACCATCATTACAAGATAATTGCTTAATCCAATATTATTTCTATAGGTGATCTGTTCATTCTAATTCTATTTTTTTCTCATATCATTAAAGTCATATCAATTTTGGAGCATTTCTATTAGTCCCTTGATGATGAAACATACTCAGAGTGTAAAAGTATAGATGTTGTGCTCAAATGATATAAAAAATAAAAGCTGGTTTTATTTGATACACAGTAAAGGAATAAAACATACATGTTGCCTACCTGAGCTATAAAACAGAAAGCTTGGGTGGTCAGCATCTACAGCAACAGTAACTGGTCCAACAACTGCCAAGGCATCAGCCAACGCCTGTTCATTTCCATTGGGAATGAACCTGTAGTCACTAATTTGGGCTACAACCTGGCTGCGGTCATAGAAACAGGGCTGTGTGTCCTAGTATACAGGTAAAAACAAATAACATAAGCAGTTATTAATCATGAAACCAGGTATTAGAAAAAGTCACTCAGGTTTAAATAAGCAAATACAGCAAGTTCACCTTATTTCACATTTGAGTACAAATGAAGGGACAGCTGTGGACTTGTGGTTAGGGATCTGGTCTTGTGACCAGAAAGTTGCTGGTTCAATCCCCAGGCAGGCCGTGACTGAAGCGCACTTGAGCAAGGTACCTAATCCCCAACTACTCCCTGGGCACCATTTAATGAATGATTTCAGGAAACTCAGCATTATATAACATAAACAGGTGGATAAATTGTGTTCAGATGTGAAATAAGGTGAACTTCCTTTTTAGGAAATGAAACAGAACCACACAGCAGGTCAGGTTGCAATTCTATGACTAAATGACTTTAGTCCACTTACTACAGAGGTATAAGGGTATGTTTCAGTGGCTTGCAGTCCATTACTGATCACATAATCATAGGCATTTGCCATCCAGGCACCACTGCAGCCATACGTGCCATAAGACCTGGAGCAGTCCACCAGGTTCTGCTCACTCAGGGACACCAGCTGACCCGTCTGCTTGAACAACTGACCCTCGATGGCACCCGTAGTGCTGAAAGCCCAGCAAGATCCACAATAACCCTGAGTAGAGACAACAAGATTAAATAAAGGATATAATGAATCTGCAATGTTGTATAATATTCCTTTTAAATTAAAGATTTTTACTCTCAGCTCTACACAGCACATGTAGGGAAACATCATAATTGTGATGTCACCATCAAAAACATGCATTAACCTGCCTAATGACCCTAAATAACTTGAACTGCTTATTTATTTTCACACAGTTATAAGTGGAGTTGTTACTGCAGAGAATGATTAGTTTCACTTCCAACAAAAACAAAAGTAATTTACATGTTCTGCCATTCAGATGTTTAGTATCACCACAGGTAAATGTATAAAATTAATAATATATTGTTTAAGTGTAACTTTATATAATTATATAAATAATTAGGTAGTAAAAAATTCATTAATAAATTAAATTATTATATTTATTAGATTAGATAAAATATTATTATAATTATTATTTATTATATACTTTATTAATTATTATTACATTATTATTTAATAACTAATTACAATAACAAAACATTCAATACATCAAGAAAAATTAACAATCCTGTCAATGTTTATTTAACATTTTTTAAATGTTCTCACTTCTTTAAGAAGTGAAACATCACAATCCTATAACAATATAATTACATTATTTTATTTTTCTATTATAATTTTTTATTCTTTCTAAAATGCATGCGCGAAATATTGAGCACCCTGTGTTGTTGTGTGTAGCATATTTATATGTACACTGTGTAAACTGTATATAAAATAACAAAAACTATTAATATGCAAAATCAATACTGTCAGTCTTAAAGTTGCAGTATCAAAACCAGCACATTTTAATATTAGGGCCTATAGATAAGATATAAAATGATAGTTTTTAGGTTTCTGGCTCAGATCTTCATATGCTGGTCACTGTCATTGTTGCACATGTGCAGTAAAACAATTATAGGTTACTAGCACTGGTAAGTAAAGAAAGTCAAACCCAACCTGGTCTTTAACCTCAGTGATGTATCCCATCGTTCTGTAGTCAACTGTGGACAGTCCCAGTCTCTTAGCGTGGTAGTGCAGCTTTTTTGCAGAGGCAATCTTCCCTTTCCTTTTCACATTGCTGTTAATCTTAGCTCCCTGTAACTGCTTATACTCCATTTTATTCTAGAAGTGATAAACAACAGAGTCAAAAAAACTATGATCTACATAAGTTGTGCTATTTTATAAGTGCATGGCCATAGATATTATGTCATATCTGTACTGTACAGTGCTGTATACACATTATATTGTGCCACATCAGAAAATTAGAATATCATGAAAATTGTTCATTTTAAGTTCAAATTTGATGTTTAATTAAAAAATTTTAACTGTGATATTTACATTAATTCATACATTAATAGTTTTGTTTTCATTTTACTGATGATCAGTATGACTTATAGCTCATGAAAATAAGAAATTAAGAATCTCAAATTATTAGAATATTTCATTTTGAGTTTAAGCAAATTACTTTTCAGATAGTATCAACATTAAAACAAATATGTAATGAACATAAAATATAACAATTGACCTTGACTATATTAAAATTTTTGAAGATTAACATTTGAAAAGCAGTGACTGGGCCCTGAGTTTGAATTTCAGCTGCTAGCATCAGCTCGAATCCTCATGCTGCTCGGCAGCTGGGACCCAAGAGAGAATAATTAGCCATGCTCTCTCTGGGCAGGTATGATGGCACTCTCTCCCAAGCACTACTGGGCTGTCTGCTAGGTGATCCATCAGAACTGGGGATCCTGCGCTTTCCTCCGAGTGCGTGCCCTGCCCTGCCATGATGTACTGGCAGCAGTTCAAAAAGAGGAAGAGCTTGACACAAGCATCGGAGGAGGCCTGTGTGAGTCTGCACCCTCCTATAGAGACATTATCAGGGTGCAGACTCACACAGGCCTCTTCCTCAGAGGAGTCAGGGACACTGGTATGAGTGATAGGGAGACCTAAAAATGGACGGGTCGATTGGCTACAACACACTTGGGGGAAAATAAAATGTAAAAAAAGAAAAAGAAAAAAGAAAAAAAGAACACTTACCAGGTCACCATATTTGTTCATTGCCATAGTAAACTTTGACACACCCATATGAAATTTTCTGTTGTTGTCCTCAATAATTTTCTTGTTGGTCTCCCAAATGGCCTTTCGCTCCATGTCATCATTCTTTGGGCAAATAGAACAGAATCAGTTATAAAGGTTAACCTATAAAAAGTGTGAGAAGCAGGTTTACATTCTAATTTGGTATTATAAATAATGTACTTACGTTATTTTATTTCTGATATAAATTCTAGATGTATGAAAAATACTAAATTGTCACTAGGTTGTACCTCTTATGTCCTATGGGTATGTTTCAGTACCTCTAATGAGTAAATATAACATTTTTAATGGATATTTACAACCTGAATCTTTTTTCAAACTAAAAACAACATTTAAGGCACACAAATCAGTCATGTTGGATCATGTTGGACCTGTAAGTGTATATACATGGTTTGTGCCTTTACATGCAGAGCCCCTTTTCCCTCTATTTTATTTTACAGTTTTCATTATTGTATTTGATCTGATGTAGCTTCATGTATGTTGCTGTTATTAGGAAGTTAGGTGCACCTAGGTAGACTGTACATGATCACATTATAGAGTCATGGAATATGTTGGCCGAAAGTGTTGGCACCCCTGAATTTTTTCCAGAAAATGAAGTATTTCTCCCAGAAAATTATTGCAATTACAGATGCTTTGTTATACACATATTTATTTCCTTTGTGTGTATTGGAACAACACAAAAAACAGAGGAAAAAAGGCAAATGTGACATAATTTCACACAAAACTCCAAAAATGGGCCGGGCAAAATTATTGGCACCCTCAACTTAATATTTGGTTGCACACCCTTTGGAAGAAATAACTGAAATCAATCACTTCCTATAACCATCAACAAGCTTCTTACACCTCTCAACTGGAATTTTGGACCACTCTTCTTTTGCAAACTGCTCCAAGTCTCTCATATTTGAAGGGTGCCTTCTCCCAACAGCAATTATAAGATCTCTCTACAAGGGTTCAATGGGATTTAAATCCGGACTCATTGCTGGCCACTTTAGAACTCTCCAGCGCTTTGTTTCCATCCATTTCTGGGTGTTTTTTGAAGTATGTTTGGGGTCATTGTCCTGCTGGAAGACCCATGACCTAGGATGTAAACCCAGCTTTCTGACACTGGGCCCTACATTGTGACCCAAAATCCTTTGGTAATCTTTAGATTTCATGATGCCTTGCACACAGTCAAGGCATCTAGTTCAACAAACAACCCCAAAACATCTTTGAACCTCCACCATATTTGACTGTAGGTACTGTGTTCTTTTCTTTGTAGGCCTCATTCTGTTTTCGGTAAAGGGTAGAATGATGTAGTAGAATCTTGGTCTCATCTGTCCACAAGATGTTTTCCCAGAAGGATTTTGGCTTACTTACATACATTTTGGCAAACTAGCTTTTTTATGTCTCTGTGTCAGCAGTGGGGTCCTCCTGGGTCTCCATAGCGTTTCATTTCATTCAAATGTTGATGGATAGTTCGAGCTGACACTGATGCACCCTGTGCCTGCCATGGGTTGTAAACTTCTTGATTATGTTGCGCACTGTGGACAAAGGAACATCAAGATCTCTGGAGATGGAGTTGTAACCTTGAGATTGTTGATATTTTTCCACAATTTTGGTTCTCAAGTCCTCAGACAGTTCTCTTCTCCTCTTTCTGTTCTCCATGCTTAGTGTGGCACACACAGACACACAATGCAAAGATTGAGTGAACTTCTCTCCTTTTTATCTGGTTTCAGGTGTGATTTTTAAATTGCCCACACCTGTTACTTATCACAGGTGAGTTTGAATGAGTTTGAAGTTATTTACTTCCAATACACACAAAGGAAATAAACATGTGTATAACAAAATGTGTAATTGCAATAATTTTCTGGGAGAAATACTTCATTTTCTGGAAAAAATTCAGGGGTGCCAACATTTTCGGCCATGACTGTACATGTTGTCCATTCCAAGGCGTTCCATGCAGTATAAAGAAGAAGAGCTGGAGAAAGAGTTTTGTTGGTGGTAAGCAGAGCAGAAAGCACTGCATGATGGATGCCACTGTGTTTGAGAATGCTGCCCATCCCTTCACCTTACTGGACTTAATGGATTGTTTACATATTACTTACTTACTGACTATCACATTTGTCGCCTCCACTTAAAGTTATGGATTTAGAGGGAATTGGTTAGAATATCACCTCTAAACAACAATTATGAACCTCCCTAACTAACTCTGCTAGTTGATTTTATGACGGATACCTCTTCTTCATATGACACTCCATTGGCTTTCTTCCATAGCTTCCACTCTGATGGTGAGTCCTCCTCGGACTCTGTTGCTGCTCTGAGTGGTGCACATAGAAACAGGCTGAGAAACACCGTCCTGTGAAACAACTCCATCCAGTGGGCTCGATGAATATCTGTCCAAACAGATCAACAATCATTCACAGATGAACGTCTCGTAGATTCTTACCAAACTGTGTGAAAACCTTTGTATACACAGCCATAACAGTACTACCACTCACAGATGAAGAGAACAACACTGATTATCCTGTAGTAATAATGGTCCATGTGAAAGACCAGGATAATGGCTCATTAATATCAGAATATTTTGACCACTCCTGGTTTGGAATGAACTCAGCCCGGGATGTCAAAGATGCCACATGACAGGGTTTACTGGCTGTATAAATAAGTCAGTTGTAGCAGAGTGTAAAACCATCATCATGAATAAAGGACATGATTTGACTGGCATGATAACGGTGCCCCATGGATCACTGATGCCAGAGCAGAACTCTGGTGAGTGGTACAGAGCATTCAAGCAGTTAACCTCTATAATGAACACAGGAACAGAGTGTCAGAGATCACCATGTCACACACCATCTGTGACCTACAATGCCGAGTTCATTCAAAGTAGGGCTGCTCATAATATACTGATATTAGGTTTATACAATTATATTAGCTTACCATGTAACTTTGTAATTTTATTTTATTTATCTGTCTGTCTGTCTAAGTGACACATATTGTGTAAAGTATAGAACAAATAAGGTTATTATAGTAAACTAACAAAGTATAACACTCAGAAAATGCAGCTGATGCTGAAAACATAAGAAGAGGTTTATTACTCACTTGGCATGTTACTACAAAGCTCTGTCCAGAAGATGGATGTGTGGTGGGATCTTGTGCACTGTTTGGAGGTCACTAAGGCTCTCTGTTTATATACTGTGAGGAAGGTGTGTTTTCACTGTCTTGACCGGTCATAAACAGAGATAAGTCTTAAATGATAAGCTTTGCGTCTCAATAACAGCCAGTCCACTCTAATCACAGCTGTCTGCACTGTTCGGGCCTTACTTTACACAGGCTTACACGTCAAACGCCTTGCTCAGGAAATATGACACAGGGTGATTTTATTCAGCCGTGCAATAACAACAGCTCTCAACGTCATTACTGTGAACACTTCACTGTGGCACATCTAATGGTATTAGATGAATAGGCATGTATAAATCACTCATTATCTACCTAATCATCTTTATAACAGCTCAAATGATAGAGACTGATCCTTGCTTTCCTGGTGTCAACCCACCCCAAGACTGTGGTGTTCACATGTACATGCTGTAGATGTCAGCAGCTGATGTCACATACAATAACATCAGTAACAATCTGTTATTACATCCCAGTCTGTCATATAATGACTATTCGTGCCTTTGTGTTTGATTATGTTGTGCTTTGAGCATGTGCAGTTCATGCATTATCAGCCATTGAGGCACTGATTTACATGTCACAAGACTATGGTGATGCTGTGGCTATGAATTATGTTTACACTTATATAGTGCCTTTCTAATACCCAATAACACTTTACAATGAACACAATCCATCTACACACTTAGAACTCAACCACACACCAGTGAGAAGCAGCAGCCAATCACACACAGCAAGTCAATCAGAAGTGACCGTCCACCTGGAGGACTGAATCGAGCAATAGGGGGCTCACCCAGGACAGAGTGCCAACCATATGTGGGCATACACATTCATTCATTCACACACAACAGAGTTATTTAGAGCCAAACCAACTAATCTCCATGTTTTTGGACTGTGGGAGGAAACCCACACAGACACGGGGAGAACATGGAAACTCCACCTAGATGGGGACTTGAACCCAAAACCTTAGTGCTGAGAGGAGAACGTGCCAACCACCAAGCCACTGTGGACCCAGATGTATTTGGATCTTTTGAGGAGAGCTGTGGTGTAGTTTTATGTAAAACTGCATGTTTGATTATTTTTTTAAGTGACTAAGTTAATGCAGTATTCTAAGTTCTGTACATTTGAATGTACACTTACTCTTTATTTCCTGAATTTATCATTCTGCAAATGTGACACAACATCTATTTAGGGTAGGGGGCTCTAACTTTCCAGATTAATGCTGGATTGTGAGGTTTAGACTTTGCTGTAGGACATTAGATACAGTCATACAGAAGGCAGTTGTCCATAAATACCGGAATACAAAGATGATAGTTTGTGTATTTGTGTGTGTAAGACTGTATTAAGCACTATTGATTGGTTAGGTAATGTCTCAGTGATTACATGAACATGAAATCTAATGAACTATTTATTGAAGTAAATCACGAACAACTCATCTTCATATTAAATAAAGTCTTTTTTTATTTATTAGCCAATAAAATGACTTAATAAAGTCGCGTTAGCACTTACATCTCAATATCAATTAAGATAATGACTATAAAGTCTAAAGATGGCAGATTGCCTGATAGATAATTCCCAAAACTGTTCAAACAAGTCTTAAACACCATTAAGTACCTTTATTTCTGACTATTATTGTTACATTAATTGACTATTATTGACTATTATTGAAACATTAAATTGAGCATTTAAATTGAATATTTTAAGCATACTTTTATTTCAGAGGAAGGTTCTTTTTTTCTACTGTTTTGAGACTAACATCTACAAATGCTCCAGATGCTCAGTCTTCTGTGGGAGGAGGGTGAGGCAGAACAGTGTCACTGCTTTTTAGATTCGTGTCTCACAAGTTGTTGACAGTTAATAGGCTTTAGTACATATCTGTCACACAAGTATACAGTGGAAGTACAGTTTTTCTGTCAATTTGGTTCATTTCTCACATCATTATTAACATTCTCATCACAACAAGTGCATTTCTCACAACAGTGCAAACAGCAAAACTCAATGAAACACCTGCAAAAGCATGTAACTCATTCAAAATTCTTTGTTTTTGCCTCAAAAACAAATATTTATGTCAATCAACTAGTCGGTGCCATCAGAATGTCTGGTCTGTGTGTCATTGCCTATGAACAAGGCCGTCAGAATACTTAGTCATGTTGTCAGCTCTAGATTACAGAAACGCTGAATATTCTGTGGTTTATCAATTGAAACGATATGTGTTACATACAAAATACAAACTTACACACAACACAAAGTTACACATCACTGTCTGTGGGAGAATGACTGCAAGAAATTGGACTGGAATTAAATTTATACAGAAATGTTCTTTTACTGTACTGTTCACACAGCAATTTGTTTACAAAATAATAGACTGAAATTCAGGAAAAACGGACAACTGGCAGCTTTCAATAACACAATACAACAAGTACAAAATTACAGACGTCCTCTAAACATTCAAAACATCCTGAGACAGTAACTTAAGGAGTTATAGAGCTTTCTTTTCTGTACATCCTGTCACTACTCTCTGTTGGGCTGCATGTTTTCATCCACATCACACTGGATATCTGTCCTTGTAATGCAGTGTGTTAGGAATCTCCTGGAGTGTCTAATCCAGCCTCTACAGGCATCTGCTGTGATATCCTCACAAGCTGCATCCACAGCAGTCAGCAGGTTCATCTGGTTGTGCGGCTGCTGTTTGTACACCTTCCATCTCCAGGCTGAGAAGAGCTCCTCAGTTAGGTTTCGGGATGGAGAACAGGGTGAGAGGAACTCCATCAGCATTCTATAGTGAATGGTAAAGCATTGCCTGATGGTGTTAGAGGGTGAAAACTCACATAATAACCACATATTTGGGCAAATCTTCTTACGTCCCACCTCTTTCATTATCAGGGATGATCCCTGTAAATGGTGTACAAGAATGTAAGGAGATGCTGTGTGTTATAGGGCCCTATAATGGGAATATGTATAAGCAGCACACATTGTGATGGTTCCTCCCCGTTGGCCTGGTACAACAGTGGAAGCCCTTTGGCCAATAATGTTTCGACCACACCTTCTGGATTTTGTAAGTTTGAAGCCTCTTACAGGTCTACAGTTCTCCTGATTCCAGCTCTATGATACATTCAAGCAGAAAAGGAGAAATGAAGCACATAGAATGTTCATTTTGGACAAGAAACAGATGTTTCAGTCATATTAAATGTGTCAGTATGTATAAGAGAAACACAAAGAGAAACAATGAGAAACAATGAGGAACACAATGGGAACACAATGAGAAACAAAATGAGAAACACAATGAGAAACACAATGAGGAACACAATGAAAAACACAATGAGAAACACAATGAGAAACAATAAGAAACACAATGAGAAACACAAAGAGAAACACAATGAGAAACACAATGAGAAACACAATGAGAAACAATGAGAAACACAATGAAAAACACAATGAGAAACACAATGAGAAACAATGAGAAACACAATGAGAAACACAAAGAGAAACACAATGAAAAACAATGAGAAACACAATGAGAAATGCTATTATGATGTGCATAAGTGACACAGAGATGTGGAGACTGAATGAACAGTTTTGAGAATTTCAATTCTGATGTGAGAAATGAACCAAATCCACTGAGAAAAACTGTAACAGTGGATTTCAGAAGAAACTCTACACTTCTGTAGACCATCACCTTCCTTCACAAGACTGTGGAGTCCTTCAGTCTCCTGGGAACTACAATCAGCAAGATTGTTCAGTCCCACACAGCCATTATAGAGTCTCTCATCACCACCTCCAGTTTGGTGCAGCTCTGCCACCAAAGATGACATCCAAAAACTATCATCAAGCCTACAGATAAGACTGGCACTAACCCGCCCACCATGACTGATCCGCACACTTTCAGAACCAGCAAGGGAGCAGAAAATCATCATCAACCAACCCATCACACCAAGGCCACCAGCTGTTTCAGCTCCTTCCCTCAGGAAGGTTCTTCAGCCAACCTACAGAAAAGCTTCTTTCCCCACAACATCACACTGATGAACAATCACAGCACATATGCTTAGTTATGATACCTGACTTTTGTACACTGGCTCTGCTGTTTCTTGCTAATGTGTGATTGGCCGTCTCCACTGTTTGCAAGTTAGTTGGCCAGGAGTCTGTGTTCAACTGCCACTGTAAGTTGTTAACTTGTACTTCTGAATCTGTCTTTGTGTTTGGAAGCTTTGGATGAGTTGATTATGTCAAAATATTAATAGTTAACTTTTCTGTGGTCTTTGGGTCAAAATGACCTGTGTTAACTGCTTATTTTTTTACCAAAAAAATGGTATAATTTTATGTAAATGAGGTTTATTGACCATACATTCCAAAAATAAGTGTAAAATTGGTGGTAATGAGTTACATTAACATGTCATAACATGTCACTAACAAGGTGAAACACAGAATTGGTTTACTACAGGCTTTACAGCCATTCAAACCACAAAGGGTGAACTTAAAAATAACAATAGAAAACTTGAAGAAAAACTAGAAACAGTGAAGTGAAAGAGTTTGAGTTTTATTAAATGTTCAAGTTAATAATTAATATCTAACAATGTATTAATATTATAGTAATAATTAAGACTCCTCTACTGTGTTTAAATGTACAACATCCCATTATATTTACATTTATTCTGTTTTATTCTTTTTATAATTGTTACTTTCACCCAATTGCCTCACTCTGCACTTTAATATTATTCTGTTGTCCTATTCTTTTATCTTTCTTTTTCCATGTATGTATGTGTCGTGCGTGAGTGTGTATTTGTATGTATTGATGTTTATGTTACTGTTCTACTTTCTACTTGTGTATGCTGTGTGCTGTGACCTACTGTGAACCCAAAAATACATGCTATATTTATATATTATTATAATTCTAATATATTATAACATACTATTAATATTACATTAATGTAAATATCTGCATTCAGAGTTTGGTACAAGTGGATACAAATAATAATAATAATAATAATAATAATAATAATAATAATAATAATAATTATTATTATTATTATTATTATTGTTGTTGTTGTTGTTGTTGTGGTCGTTGTTATACATTTTATTTATGGATTTTTATATAAACAAAATAATTTGTCAGTTTTTCAATTAGCGTGATTTTGACGTTGGCCTCTTTGACTTCCTGTTATTGCCTTTTCAAGATTTATTCAGAAAAAAAGGCATCATTACTCAAAAAATATGACATCTCCCTTCAAAGAATTGTGAAACAGCTAAAAACATACCACATATGGATGAGCCTATAATTCTGGATGAGCATATAAGTGAGTCCTAATTCTAAGTCCCCACAAAGATATAAATACATATGAGAGTGCGTAAGCGTGAGCGCGCGCGACAGAAAGAGAGCGAGAGAGAGAGAGAGAGAGAGAGAGAGAGAGAGAGAGAGAGAGAGAGAGAGAGAGAGAGAGAGAGAGAGAGAGAGAGAGAGACACACACACACACACACACACACACACACACACACACACACACACACACACGGGGTGCATTTCTCTGCTGAAATAAACACCGCTGTCCTGCAGTGAGTGCTGGCACCTCCACACCTATATAAACACAGTCTTTCTGCTCTGAGAAACCCGCAGCGCTCTGCACATGCGCGGGATGAGGCTCGGCTGAACTCAGCATGTCTTTCAAGGTAAAGCTGTTCGTCAGTTTACTGCAGTATCCGAAACGAGCCTGGAATGGCGATTACTCTCAACAGCATGCAGCTCATATACAACAGATCTGTTCTTGGAGCTTTCTGTGCTCGACTGTCATGTCTGCTGTGCTGCTTGTGTTGAAGTAAAACGCTTCTTGCTTGTAGTTTTACTGTATTATCAGTAGTTTGGCTCCTTGTTGCTGATTGGTTCATACATCAAGTAGAGGATGACTATGTAATAATAACTCGTGACTTGTTTTGATGCTCATAGATCAGGATTGAGCTATTTACCAGTTTTACCAAATAAACACCTTATTGATTGGCATAGGATTTCTCACATGGTGAAATATTACTATCTGTCTGTCTGTCTGTCTGGCAGAAGGAAACGCCCCTGGCCAATGCTGTGTTTTGGGCTGCTCGAAAGGGGAACCTAGCCCTCCTTCAACTTCTGCTCAACAGTGGCCGTGTGGACGTTGACTGTAAAGACAATGTATGGGCTCCTTCATTATTCAGGACAGACACTATTTAAGCCTGCACGTGAAGATCACATCAATGCATGCATTAATTAAGGGTGGGCAGAGGGGCACTAGAGAAAGGTAAGCAGCTGCCCCAAGTCCAAAGTCATTTGCTATTGTAGACAACCCCTCACCTGTTTAATAGTTGTAATGAACTATTCTGTATTACGTGATGACACAACTGTAAACCACTTTAAGCAAAGAAGTTAAGCAACAGCTTCAGTGTATATTCATAATAACAAAGCTGAAAAAGCTGTTTTTGATGTTGTTATAGATAACGAGAGAAACATAAAACTAATTGGTAAACCAAACATCTGATTAAGAACAAGAACAAGAGTGAAAATGAATCAAAGCTGACATTTATGTTACTGTGATAAATGATCTCTGATATCATGAATAATGCCAATCCTAAAATTACTCTGAGGTTTTGTTCCAAATCATTCACAAAACAAAACAAAACAAAACAACAAAAGAACATGGGGCAGCTGTGGCCTGGTGTGTAGGGATCTGGTCTTGTGAACGGAAGGTCGCCAGTTTGGTCCTTGGACAGGTCATGGAGCACCCTTGTCAACCCTACATATGCCACCAGAACAGCTCTCTGGATTCTACAAGACCTCTGAAGGTGTCCTGTGGAATTTGGCATGAACTGTAGATCCTTTAAGTCAGTTGTGAGGTGATTCCACTGTGGATCAGATTTACTACTGCAACACACCCCACAGATCCTCGATTGGATTGAGATCTGGGGTGTTTGTCGGTAGGTAGTGAACATTGTTGAATGGGAGCACACCACAGCAAGCCTTGGCACTTTGGAGATGCTCCCACCCAGTCAAGTGGCCAGGACTGACCTTGTCAATGTGACTCTACACTCTTGTATGTATTTCTCCATGTTGTCTATAAGAAAAGTGATTGTTTACTGTCTTATTCACCAGACATTCACATGCAGCTTTGTAACAAAATGCTCAGTTATCGAGTGGTTTTAATGTTGTGGCTTATTGGTGTATATATACAAAGTAATAGATAATTGCTACATTTATGTTTTACACTTTTTTTCTTTTTTAACAGTATGGCACATCAGCCTTGATGGTGGCATCCTACAGTGGTCATTATGAGTGTGTGAGAGAACTCATCATGCAAGGCGCAGACATCAACCTACAGAGAGAGGTAGAAAAACAATAAAAATAATTAACATCGTACTGGACACCAAAATTCCTTATTGGTGCATGTCAATTAAAATAAATGAGACTTATTCAGCCATATCTGCACTGATTTACTATGACCATACACTGCAGACTTGTGTCCATGTATTGTAGTGTTATCATTAACTAGTGAAACTCTCTGAAGGATTACAGGACAATAACAAGTTTTACTAATAATTCAGCTTGAGGATGTGTGTCATTTGTCTGATGATAATGTTTGAAAGCTCTGCATGGTCTTGCTGACCTTGCTTTGAGCTGAATGACGCTCTATAATACAATTATGCATGTTTGTGTGTGTAATTGTTTCTTCAGACAGGCTCTACTGCACTGTTCTTTGCAGCACAACAAGGACATGATGAAATCATTAAACTCCTGTTTGAATTTGGAGCCTCCACAGAATACCAGACCAAGGTAACGATCACAATCAGTCAAAATCTGCAGATTTTTGCTCAAAACACATTAATCTGAGCAATGCTGAGCGGCTTTATGCCCTTCGAGCGAGTGCCCATATCTGGACGTGATGACAATGGACATTATACACAGTCATATCAGAATATTAGCCATATTACCATATCAGTTCATCTGAACATTACAACAAGATCATATGATTATGATTCATTACACACTTAGAATTAGCAGACCAGAGGAGGATGGGTCCCCCATGTGAGTCTGGTTCCTCCCAAGGTTTCTTCCTCCAGCTCTGAGGGAGTTTTTCCTTGCCACTGTTGCCGTTGGCTTGCTCACCGGGGATTAGGGATTAATGATTTGATGTCTGTTATTACTAACCCTGTAAAGCTGCTTTGTGACATCAGTTGTAAAAAGCGCTTTATAAATAAAATTTGATTGATTGATTGATATTAGTGGGAATATCCATCCTTGGCGCAGATGACACTAGTGAGACAATGTGGCATGGATACTATTGGTCATGGAAGGTATATGGAGGTACTCATACCCATTCAAACAGTAGCAGGGCACTCTGTACCACTCAGCAGAGTTGTTGTGTGGCATTAGTAGCCTGTGGGGCACCACTGTAATGCAGTTGGAATCACTAATGTACAAAAAATCCTCAGTACACCTTCACTGCTCTAGAACATCCCACAAAGGTAGCGTTTCTTCTCTTGGTACCCTATTTTCATACCCTTTTGGACATCCTTTGCCCATGATAATCATTTTGTACTCAGCTACAGCTGACTGGTGTGCTCTCTTAATTATACATGCATCAAAACCTGTCACGTGCCATCTCTGATGTCCTGGGCTGAGTTCATTCCAAACCTAATAATATTCTGGTATGATGGTGTATAAGCTGGTGAAGTTGTGTCTGCATAGAGGTCAGATACTGTATGATACATAGAGGTCAGATACTGTATCAGATACTGTATGCATAGAGGTCAGATACTGTATGTTTTAGTACATGAGTTCAATAGAGAACATTTTAATGTACACTTTGAATTTACTTCAACACACTGAAGAAAAATTAAAATGAACTCAGAACGCAAAGAGAAATGTGCTGAAAATATACTTTTGCATACGACTGTATATCCAATTTGAGTTCTGTGGCTTTATGAAGCTGGTGTTGCTTTGTGTAGTAAATGCTGATAAGTTACAATCCTGTGCTTTGAGATGCAAAGTCAGTCAATACCATAAAGTGTTTTGACCACAAAGCAAAATACTGGAAGATATTGCAAAGTCAGTTTGTGTGTGTATGTGTTTTTGAGAGAAAGAGAGACAGAAATAGAAGGAGTGAGCCAGAGAGTTGACCCAGAGCAATTAGAAGGCAAGAAATGTGCTGAGCAGTGTTCACGATGAGTTTAATACCTGCTTTGCCAAAACAGTCTCCGACAAACTGGACCTGGATTAATTACAGTAATTACTTCACTCATCCCAGACAAAGCTGTAATTTCTGTCATTGACACTTTCCTATGGAACAGTGGAGGAGAATATATCTGACAGTCTGTCTGAAACTACGGACCATCATGTTATTATGCCCTACGTTGCTGTTAGTGTGTATTAATAGGCTAGTGTGTAGCTGATCATTGTAAACAACAATTTGTAATACGTACAACCCATCTGTGAACTTGTTTCACATTTTATGCAACCTTACCTAATGGGTGGCATGCCATTTGTAACTAATTTACTTAAAATGCAGTAAATTTGCTGTGTAAATTCTACAGTAATCTACTGTTTCTTAAATATAATAACTACAAACTATGATGCCTTTAAAAATTTTACAGACTTTTACAGTAATTAACTGTTATTTGCATATATTTGTGATCTTAAAGGATGGTTTAAATATTTATAACTCCTGAATTTTTCTAGTGTGCTTGTTAAACACTGTTGTATTTAAAATATATATCATTATACTATGTATCATTTAAACAACCCAGCTTGCTAATTTAGGGTTATGCCTTGATAGGTGATTAAGAATAAGACAATTTAATTGCAGTCATTTATGTAACAATTGTCAGCAAAAATGTAATGTTTGTGAAATTTAATGTTTGTAAAAAACTACAACTACAAGCACTACTGCTTATAACAGTAGTAATGTTTTATTTATATAGAACTGGATAAGACATAGATTTGCTTCACAAAATACAGATAAAAATATACAAACCGGATTCCAGAAAAAGTTGGGACACTAAACAAATTGTGAATAAAAACTGAATGCAGTGATGTGGAGATGGCAAATGTCAATATTTTATTCGTATAGAACATAGATGACAGATCAAAAGTTTAATCTGAGTAAATGTAACATTTTAAAGGAGAAATATGTTGATTCAAAATTTCACAG
>BRDA01013813.1:0-17945 GCA_036984385.1 Crenuchus spilurus | reverse complement strand
CTTGAGTATTTGTCAATTTATTTATTCGTCAGCCTCTTCTGTCATTTTTTCCCTCTCCTTCCCAAACGGACATCAAGATTTTTCCTCAACCTGTTTCTCTTACTACTGTGTATCCCAAAAGTTCATACGAGTTTATAATTTAATTAAAAAATAACACATTGGCTGTCATATGTTTTATATTCATTGCACACAAAGTGACATATTTCAAGCCTTTTTTAATGTTGATGCTGTTTGAGTCGTAATTTACTCAAATTTAAGATGCAATGAGCTGTACTGATCAACATTAAAACAAAAAAAAATACTTAAAAATGGTCACTTTACTAGAAATGAATAAAATATAAATATGACGATCTGCATTTTTGAATATTATAAACATCAGTGATCTTTTTTACTGTTTATTATTAATCTTAAATATTAGGCATCTGAACATTTACCAAAAATGTTCTTCACAGTTATAAACAATCTTTTAGACGCCTGAGAAAATTCTAATTAAAATGCTGTTTATCTAGAACAAGGGTGCTCACTCCTGCGCCTGAAGATCTAGAACCCTGCAGAGTCCTCCTATTATTAATCTGCAGAATTGAGATGATAATCTAATCTGGTCTGATCCTTTGATGTAGGTGTTTGCAGAAGTCTGTTAAAAGCCCTCTCATCACCAGACATGAACTCTGGCTTTGATTCTCATTCATTTCCTCGGCTTCATGACATCAGCAGAGTGTAATGTGTGCCCTTCATCCTCATCCAGCACAGTCTGTCACACACTGCTGACCTGCTGCGTCTGCTATTGTTCATGCCTCTCAGCAACCTGGCAGAGAAGCATGTACCCCGTGTAGTCTCTCATCCTAGAAGTGTTGAGATACATAAGTGCTGTTTGGCCTTTTTGTACAAAAAAAAATGTGAATTAACCGGTTCTCACTGCTGTAGTCTAGCTTTTATTCAGCATCACAGTCTGTACAGAACTGATTTTAGCTAGAAAGTATAGTTCCTGAGAATGCTTAGCTCCCATCTGTGTACAGTGGTAACCCTACTTACGAGTTTAATCCGTGCAGGAGCCTAGCTCGTTAGCTGGTTTGCTCGTTAGCTGGATGCATTTTCCCCATAAGAATACATGTAAAACTGATTAATCCGTGTCAGCCGGCCAATATACAGTATACTTTAATATGCTAAATAATGTGTTTATATGGGTTTTTAAAACATAAACGAGACGACGACGGTGCTCGTGTAGGCTGGCGGCTAAGGAGGACAGGAGGACGGGCGTACGTGTATGGCATGGTTACACTTATCATATGAAAAGTAAAAGTAAAATGTATCTAACTTTCTTGTTCACTACCTTTTGCTTTCTTTGTGTCACTTTCACTAGCACTTTCACTTTTACTGGACAGCGGTCAAAGGTAATGACTGACCTCTTCTTCTACGCTAGCATCTAGGAGATGTTACGACTGCCACGCCCCTAGCGGTTTGGCATACTTGAAGAAATTTACGCTACTCGTTACTTGGAATTTTACTTGTTAGTAGGGATGCTCGTAAGTAGGGTTACCACTGTATTTTGATATCTGTTTCAGGGACTTGAGTTTCATGGCTGAGCAACTTGAGTCAGATTTCTCAGTGATGTAACATCTCGCATTAAGTTCATTGACCTGCCGTGTTCAGAATGGTGCTTGATGCATTGAATGCTGTAGAACTGGGGAAAATGGACATATAGACCAGGCAGATGGTGTATTGACTGCTATTTTGCAAGTGTGTTTGTACAGATACTGTGTGTACTTGTGTGGATAGTCTTTCTGGGCTCAGTAGCACCCAATGTCCTGAGTGGGATGATGATAAATCTGAATTATTTTTAAGAAAATGTTGCTTTTATTTTCAAAATTCAACTTTCCAAAATGTACTTTTTTTGTGCTTTTTGCCATATTCAGGTTAAGCCTAGGTTTAAGGTTTTAAGCTCAACTGTTTGGATTAGAGCTGGGCGATATGGCCAAAAATGTTATCACGATACATTTTCCTATATTGATCAATCTCGATAATTATCACGATATTACATTTTCTAACACTGTCATAGTTTTAAACAACATCTTTCTAAAAACATCTGACTAAATACATGAAATGTTACTATTTAATATATTAAAATGTTTATTGCCAGAACATAATATTGTAGAGTCCAGCTGGATGCGTTAAAAGGATGGATGAGAAAGATGTTTACAGTCGTTGCTTTATTGTTGAAACTTACAATGATTGCTGTCGGCCGCAGCCACTCCAAAATAACAACAGGCTAGCACTAGAATTCCCAATCTGATGAAAATTTTCGTTGTCTCTCTCCCCCGCGCTGGAATGCTGGAGCCATTAACACTCTTTGTCTGCTGCTCTGCTGCGCTTGTCATGCAAATCAGCGCGTCGTAGCACATTCAGTCTGATAAGTGTCCCTCAGTTTTAGGGAGAGTAAAGTCCTCTTTCCACAAAGGAAAAAAATATTTATATAAAATAATAGAGCACGAATCATGCTACAGGCTTGCATGTGCGTATTCACCCAAACACACACGAGCTGAACGATCGGCCGAGGCTGAATACCAAAACAAAACTCGCCCTTCGACATGCTCCCTAGCCCCTACACACTAGCCCTCCAGACTCTCATTTACATCACATTACCTCTCGAATGGCTCCCAAGAAGGGTTTTTTTCTGCAAACCTGGGAAATGCAGTGCTCTAGAGAGCCAAGCTAACAGGCTAATGCTAGCTAGCAGTCCGGCTGACACACACACACAGCAAGCCCCCCTCCTTCTCCTTCTCACACAAACAGAAGAGCACACAGAGACCTCGTGCTGTCTCGCCCGACCCCACTACGCTCTCAGCCAATCACAGCTTGTCTTAAACACAACAGTGCATTTTGGAGGTGCTGGTGAGGAGGAGGAGCTAACAAGCAACAGTATTAGACTTCTGAACTCACTGTCAGGCTGCTTAGACGTGAAATGGAAATAAACGTTAATGCTTAATCAAATTGTCCCGGCTTATCATCATTATTGAGGGAAAAATTATCCTGGAAAAAAATGGATAGTTTTATCGCCCAGCACTAATTTGGATATAAGTATAGGGAAACTTGTTGACTTATTTAGTAGAAACATTTACAGCACATGGATTTAACCATAAATATGGTTTTAGATGCTGATGTGGCCTTAAACAAAAGAACAATCACAACCATTGGTTACATACCTGACAATGTTAGGCTGTGAAAATGAGGTAGATCTTCAGGGCTGTTGGCCTATGGGGTCCCACGGGAGATAACGACAATCTGGGTAAGAGTGGAAGGGTACCGGTGGTATTTGTATTACTATGAAATTAGGAAATTAACAGGAGATTATCAATCAGGCCCTGAGTGACTCTGTGGACCAAGGTGTTGTCACTATGATGTGAGGATTGCAAATTCCAAGTGAATTTTGATTGATTGAGTATCCCTATCACTTGTACTGTTCCTGACCTCATCCTAACACAGGCCTCCTCCGATGCATGTGAAGTCAAGCCACCGCCTCTTCTCCAACTGCTGTAGACAGCACACTTGAAAGGTTCCCCAATTCTGATGGATCGCCTGGCAGATGCTGGAGACAGCCGACATTACATCATCCCGCAAATTCAAATCCCAGTCATGCTGCTTGCTATCAGCAGCCAGGGCCCGAGAGAGCACGGCAAATTTTTGCTCTCTCAGGCCCCGGCTGCTGAAAGCAAGCAGCATGACCGGGATTCGAATTTGCGGGATGATGGGTAAAATGGCACTCTCCATAGCACTACGAGTAATGTCGGCTGTAGTTGGGCTTAAACTAAGTCAGACACTAAGCCCGTGAACATGTTTCCGAATTGTTCTTTAGGATTGATTTAAACAATACCTGAAGTAAAATGTCCAAATGTTTGTGGACACACCAATGAATGCATTGAGCAAACAGCTTGTCTAGTCCCTGTAGAGAAGTACTGCCAATAGAACAGGACTCTGTGGAGCAGATAAACATGAACCTATTGGCGCCATGGCCAATGCCAGACTATAAAGCCCACCACCACTGAGCTGTGGAGCAGTGGAACTTTGTTCTTTGCTCCATCCAATACTCAACACCCTTGTCGCAGTCAAAACCTCACAGCAATGCTCCAAAAATGTAGTAGAAAGCCTTTTCTGGACCATAGAGGCAGTTACTCCATCAAAAACAGGATACACATTTTAATACTCTTGTTTTTTTGGCCAGAAACAATGAACGAGCAGGTGTCCCAATACTTTTGTATAGTGTATGTGTTACTAGATGCTGTGTTAAAGGACTGAGACTCTCTCTTCTGTGTGTGTGTGTGTGCATGCTGTTTGTGTGTGTGTCCTGCAGGATTGTTCTGATCTGTGCTAAGCGGTCTCTGTGTGCTGCTTTCTCTGTACTGCCCTATGGAGAGAGCTTTCACATCAGGTACTGAGCTCCTGCAGACAGCCACACAACACCTTCCATTACATGCCATCAAAACAGCCAGCAGGGATGGACAAATCAATAGCCTCCACTGGCCGAAATTCCTGTCATTTCAAAGCCTTTTTAATGGTTGATTGGACAAACATCTGAATCTGATATTGATCCTATAATACAGTATATGCTGTTTTTATGGTTTAGCAATCCTAACTTGCTTATCTTTAACTGTACCTTGACCTCCGGTAATATTAGATAAAAATGAGGTCTTCTAACATAAGTTATGATTGAAACCGAGGACGTAAATTTGCAAAAGTCATAGCCTAGATTTAGCAGATATAAACAGTAGTAAATCTAAAAATTAGAAAATTACTATTTTATATTTATTACATGTAAAGTGATGAATTTCAAGTTTTTTTTGTTTTGCTTTTGATTAATTTTTGAATTGTAATTTTACTCAAATTCCAAGTGTAATTTTTGAGTAAAATTCTATAAAAAATTTTTGTAAAAATGGGAAAAAATTTGTAAAAACAATTAGTTAAAAAAAAGTTAAAATTTCACAATATTTAAAACTTTTTGATATGGCACTGTCAAGTTCTCCTTGCTGCTTTATGACAAAAAAGAAGACAAAAAGTGACTAAATTCATTGAAATTGTTGCCCAAAAATATTGATTTGTCCATACCTCCCACACTGTCCATCGTCACCATTCATACAAAAAGTTTAATCATTTATCACAAATTTTTTGTCAACATTTTAAGTGCCTTATTGCATCATGGAGAAGGCTTCCAAAATACCCTTTAGCATTCAGCTTCTCTAGAACAGCTTGTTTACAAACAACAGCCCGGGCATCGTGTAGATAAACAAGCAGCCTGCGCGGGTCATCAGCGAGAGCTCAGCCTGAACAGCTGGTCCACCAACAGGCTGCACGAGAGACTCTTATTTCAGATAAACAACAGCAGTGCCTTATTTAGTAACCCTCTCTATCTCAGCATCGCAGCAACAGTCGACCAGAGAGTGTAAAGTTAAGTAGAAATAACTGATTAGATATCCATCTATCACAGTGACTCAAAATTGGAGCCGCAGAGACATCCATCAAGTGGAGCAGCTGATATGGCCCCTGCGCTGGAGGGTGTAGAGCTGGGGGATTTCGGAAAGGTAAGAGAGGACCTGCTGCTAGATCATGTGGATTTATTTCTATTCCTTCTTCTGGTAAATCTGGTTTGTCAGCATAGCGTCTTTATATCTTTGCTATGTGCTCAGCTTAGAGGCATGTTTTGGTTGCATTCTTGGGGGAGCTAGATAAGATAAGATGTAATGATTGACCAGTATGGTTTATATATACAAGGGTGAGTTAAAAACTTTCTGCACCAGGTCTCTGTCTTCATAATAACTGTCGTGCAGGTTTGAATGTGTTAAATCAGTTCATTTATGACTGCAATGCAATAAAAATGGCCGCCGCACTTACAATTTGCAAGTTTCATTAAACTACAGTCCTTGTTACAGTGAAATACTCACTGAAGCCTAAAATTCAAGCAGTTGTTGTGTGACAATGCACATCCGTATACCACTGTCTATACTGTTGACACTCTCCAAAACTTTGGTTTTGAGGCGGTAAAGCTTGCACTTTCACCTTTTTGATCCCCTGAAATAAGCCATAAGAGGATGGAGGGTTTTTTTTAATGAGGGAATATGAAAGTTTATTGATTGATGGAATTTTTTGACTCACCCTTGTATGTGTGTGTATATATATATATGTATAAAAAAAGTAAAATTGTTGACATAAGGTGAAAAGATGGGTTTGTCTGGTCTTCCACTGCCTGTAGAATGATGAAATTGATAGCACTCTAATTCTGTTCTAGAGCAGCCACATTGGCGTGAATGTAAATGTGACATTCTTTGTTTACTGGCCTTGCGAACAGGCTGATTGGATAATCGGCATCAAACTATTAATTTTAAGCAAAGATAGCCATGATAAATGATAAGCCAAACTAATCAGCCTACTGTTATTTTAATTATAAGTAATTTTAATAATAACTGTTATTTTAAATATAATTAATTTTAAAAATAACTGTTATTTTAGATATTAATTTTAATAATAACTGTTATTTAAATAATAATTTATTTTAATAATAACTTATTTAAATAATAATTTAATTTAATAATAACTGTTATTTTAATAATAATTTAATTTAATAATAACTGTTATTTTAATAATAATTTAATTTAATAATCACTGTTATTTTAATAATAATTCATTTTAATAATAACTGTTATTTTAATAATAATTACTTTTAATAATAACTTATTTTAATTATAATTAATTTTAATAATAACTGTTATTTGAAATATAATTAATTTTAATAATAACTTATTTCAATCATAATGAATTGGTCTGCAATTAATAAGATGTAAATAAATCGCTTATTTTATTGTCCTCTGATATTAAATGAGTCTTTATCGTCTGTACTATATACAGCCATCAGCCATAATGTTAAAGCTAATGTGACTAATAGGCTGTTGGTCATCAGCATGCAATCAAAGCAGTTCTTGCTGCTCCAGAGATCAACACAGTCATCTGACCATAACTATTTGGACCTGGTCAAAGTGGCTCAGGTCTGGACGCTTGGGTTGGGTTATTTTTCTCCAGCATCCAACATGTCCTCTATAAGAACCGAGCATTATCTTACCGCATCATCTCTCCCAGACCATCACATGCAGGATTGTTAGAAGATAATGTCATTCATGTCATCTCAGAGTGGTATTAATGTTGTGGCATGTCAGGTGATGTAGTGTGGCTGTATACATGTCAGGTGAGGCATACAGAAAAGGCTACCAGCTGGTATGTAAGAAGTGACATGCGTCCACATTAATATAATATGCACAGAGCAGATGAGACCACAGGAAGTCTACCCCCACCCATAAACAAGCACATACATCTGCATCTCCCGATGCATGGTTGCACAAGGTGTTGAGTGTATTCTATGTTGTATGTGTGACAGACGGTGTCATATGCCCGGTTCCTCCTCCCGACCAATGCCCTGGTCAGACAGAAAAGCAGTGCTCCTGCAGATACAAGCACAGCCCAAACACCCATGCCCCGAACCTGGATCAATGGGCAGAAGAACTTCACCCCGTCCCGTCTCAGCAACACCGTCGGACAAGAGTCTGGTATGATATTGAAATGGCACAAACATTATAACTAGGGCCCTACCACGTTAATGGCTGTGAAAATCACATCACGTACTGTGAAATAAGCATTTTGCCGTGAAATGGACCATTTGCCATGAAATGTTGTGAAAATTCTCATTTAAAATTTTTTCTTGAGAGGAATCATCTCAGTCATTTGTGGATGCTGAAGATGAGCGATCTAGGCCATTGACTGTGGATGTTTGTGCACGTGTGTGTATACTTTGCTGATTGCTATAAAGCATCTTGGGTTGGAGAAAGGCACTGTACTAGTTCATCTTAAATAGTTATAAAATATAGCAAAAAATGTTAATTCTCAAAAAATAATATTGTGGAAATGTTTGTGTTGTTAAATATTGCATTCAAAAAGTGACACAGTCAAAAGCTTCTGGACGTTCATCAGTTTTTCATGATTTAAAATTGTTCTGCATTGTAGATTAATACTAAAGTTATCCAAACTATGAAGAAATACATCTGTAATTATTTAGTAAACAAAAATGTTTTATATTTGACATTCTTCACAGTAGGCACCTCTTGTTTAGATGCAGCTTTCTTGGCATTTTCTCAGTCAGCTTTATGAGGTAGTCACCTGGAATGGCTTTCAGTTAACAGCTGAGCCTCGTCAAGAGTTCATGACTTGCATTTATTGCCTCTTAATGTATTTTAGATTTTAGATTTCAAAGTAGACACTCAACTGATGTCTGAAACATATTGGTGATTATTCCTTACGTGTTCATTCATAGTCTGGATGATTTCGGTATTAATTTACAGTGTAGAAAAAAAAAAAGAAACATTGAATGAGACGTTTGAGTAGAAACTTATTTATCCTCAAAATGAAATATTCTAATTTGAAATTCAGCAATTTCTGATTAACAGTAAAACAAAAAAGGCTTAAAATTTTACTTTAAATGTAATAATTATACCTTCTCTAAGTCTTATTTTATTATCAGCATTATTTATTTAATTAATTAATTATTTAAATTTTTTAAAAATTACCTTTAGTGGAGGCCCGCTATAATTTTAACACGGTTTTAATTTTTGTGTACACTTGTCTTATATACAGAATCTCTGTTTATGTATTTAAATCTCAACAGGTGTGGAAGAGTTGCCGGACTATGACCCCAATTTACTGAGCGACCCCCAGTGGCCTTGTGGAAAGCACAAGAGGGTCTTAATCTTTGCCTCTTATGTGGTAAGCTTCCTAATTTTATCCAAACATCTTAAGTCTATCTCAGAATGTAAACATTTGCATATAATTAGCATCATTATACTTTATTAAAGTCTTGAGAAAGTGTGAACTCTTTGTGTGACCTCAGTGTGTGAGAATAGAAACGATGCTGGAGGCACATCATTATAAACCATCCTGCCATGGTTCAATAGACTGCAGTAATGATCTGTGATGGTGTGATGGTTGTAAACCCGGCTATCTATTGACAGAAAGAGAGTTTTAGCCTTAGCACTGTCTGTAAAAGCACTTTAAAAGCAATGCTAAAATGAATGCTTTCTTGTCTCTTCTAGACAACCGTTATCGAATATGTGAAACCGTCTGACCTGAAGAAGGACATGAATGAGACCTTCAGAGAAAAGTTTCCCCATATAAAGTTGACCTTGAGCAAAATTAGAAGGTATGATTATTTCGAGTATTATGTTGAGGAAAAGATATGGCCCATTGATACCAAAATGCATTTGTGTAGTGTACTGTGCATTTTCAGCCATAACATTAAAACCACCTCCTTGCATCTTGCACTTTGTAGTCCCATTACAGACTGTAGTCCATCTGTTTCTCTGTATATTGCATTGGCTTCTTTTCAACCAGTTCTTGAGGACCACCACAGGGCTGGTATTAATTGGGTGGATCATTGGCAGCACTGCAGTGACCAGTGACAAATTAAACACTGTCCACTTAGACCCCTACATTGTTGGTCCACCCTGTAGACGTAACGTGAGAGACAGTAGCTCAGCACAGTTTGTGTTGGTTCTCTTGTCCTTCGTTGGAGGTCACAGGACAGTGTTAGCTGGATAGTTTTGGTTGGTGCACTGTTATCACTCCAGCAGTGACACTGACTCACCTCTGCTGTTTCTGAACAACTCATATCAGCACAACACACACTAACACAGCACCACCACCATCACTGCAGTGCTGAGAATGATCCACCATCCAAACATTACCTGCTTTGTGGGGTTCAGGTGTACAGGGAATCTGATGGACTGCAGTTTGTAACTGTAGGACTGCAGGATGCACCTCTATAGTCTCTGGAGCTGATTAACCTCCTAGGACCTGGCATGTCCACATATGTGGACATCACATTTTGGGTTGTTTAGACCACAAAACTAGATTTTACTGCCACCTCAGAAATCATATAAAAAGATAATTTGGTAACACATTCTATGAAGCCTGCATTTATAAGTCATAATAAATGTGTTTATAACTCTTTATAACTTGGTAATAATGCTTTATAAGCATATGTATAGATGCTAATAATGCATCATGACGCTCTAATTATATATTATAGCTCAGGGTTTGATGACTTATAAACATGTTACAACATTAAAGTTGGAATTCATTATAATGCATTATAAGCAAATAATGATCTGTGCTGTAAAGGCCTTATTACAGTTATAAATTTATATATAATATATATAATATATAAGTTATATATTATGAACATTCAAAATGTCATCACAGTGCTTCAAGTAAAGTGATTGACATATGAAGTTTTTGCATCATAAAGCTCCTATAATTAACTATATATACTTTGTGATAATCACAAAGTAACATTTAGGTTGAATGTAACCTATGTTGAATAATTATAAAGCACCTTTTTTTAAATTTTTTATTTTATTTTAGGTGCTTTATAATTATTCAACATAGGTTACATTCAACCTAAATGTTACTTTATAATAGTATAATTAGCAACTAAAATAAAAAAAATAAAAAAATATTAGCAATAATAAACACATAATAAATGTTTATAATGCCATAAATGAGTGCTTCAAGTAGTGTTGTATTATGTTATTGCTATAAATTAATAAGCTACTACAAATATTTCTTGAATTTCCCCTTGGGGATCAATAAAGTATCTATCTATCTATCTATCTATCTATCTATCTATCTATCTATCTATCTATCTATCTATCTATCAATCTATCTATATTATTGTTGTATAACAAGGTGAAAACAAACTGATTATAAAAGCACAGACACATTATTTAAATTTTAAAACTTTATTTCCTCAATTTCAAAGAAAGCGGACTAAAGCATACAATTATTTTGTACTTTGAGAAGAATAATTTCACTCTGTCCAAGCGCTCACATGTAGTTCAGTTGTAATATATTTTCAGGCACTTTCATGTATTTTCTGATATAAAACAATCACTTTACTTGAAGCACTCTGTGATGACATTCTGAATGTTCATAATGCTTTATAACTGTAATAAGGCCTTTATAACATCATTATTTGCTTATAATGAATTCTAACTTTAATGTTATAACATGTTTATAAGTCATCAAACCCTGAGCTATAATATATAATTAGAGTCTCAGGATGCATTATAAGTTATATAGAGTTATAAACACATTTATAATGACTTATAAATGCAGGCTTCATAGAAAGTTTTAGCGATAATTCTTTGTTTTTACACTAATCAGGTGCCAATCAGCCCAAATAGCAAAGAGAGATAAAGAATGCATGCCCTGCAAGAGTTTGGGTCTTGGGAGGTTAAATGGACTAGGTTAGGAGGCATTAATGCTATGGCTGATCGGTGCATACACAATAATATAGAAAGTGTGCTTTTGCCTGTCACTCAGTTTGAAAAGGGAGATGCGTGCCGTGAGCGAGGACTGCGGTCTGCAGCCGGTTACCATAGCAATGGCCTATGTGTACTTTGAAAAGCTGGTTCTGCAGGGTCGACTGAACAAGCACAACAGAAAGCTCGTGTCTGCCGTCTGCGTGCTGCTGGCTGCCAAGATCAGCAGTGACCTTAAGAAGCTGGAGGTGAAACAGCTGATAGACGTAAGTGGCACTGGTGCAGGCGACAGCTCGATGCATTGTGATTGGGCCTCTGACTTTTGGCCATTCAGAGCTATTTGCATGGTTTTGCATTCTAAACAAAGTAAGAATGGACCTAATATCCATGTTCCTCTTCTACCTTTTACATTATCTCTATTCTTCAGACTTTATCTGTTATCATCCTTGTCTGTGTTTGCTGTAGCTACAATCATGCCATTAAGTTAGCAGCAAGTGAATAAGACTGAATAATATACATACATACACATTATACTTATATAGCGCCTTTCTAAACACCCAAGGACGCTTTACAATCAACACACTCCATTTACACACACCGGTGAGAAGCGGCAGCCAATCGCACACAGCGTACTCTCAACCTCGTCCACCTGGAGGACTGCATCGAGCACTAGGGGGATCACCCAGGACAGAGTGCCAACCATATCTGGGCAACATACATACACATTCATACACACCAGGGTAATTTTTTAGAGTATCCAATCCACCTGATCTCCATGTTTTTGGACTGTGGGAGGAAACCGGAGTCCCCGGAGGAAACCCACGCGGACACGGGGAGAACATGGAAACTCTGCTCAGATGCAGACTCGAACCCAAGACCTCCACGCTGAGAGGCGAACGTGCTAACCACTAAACCATCGTGCCGCCCAATGTACACATGTAATCCCTGTCTGCAGTGAGGGACATAAGTAACTGGACACAGCATTTGTAAGAAAACATCAATACATTTCAGCGTTTTATAATACTGCATCAATTCCCAAACACGGGATTGGTTTTTAACACGGACCCCCCTGCGGGGACAAAACCGAAATTCCGCATAAACATTTATATAACACTGAGATTTTATCCTAGAAACATCCCGGACCGAGTTCATTCCAAACCAGGGGTTGTCATAATATTCTGATCTGACCCGTGTATCATAAGTATCGTTATGTATCACGTTTTTGCCAATACACTGCCCCATTTCTGACCAATCAGCTGAAAATAACACAAATGTTAGAACTCACCCTTTAGGCAGGGCTAATTGTAACAGGCTGAAGGCTTGTGGTAAGGAAAAGGAAATACAAATCCATCAGTATTATACAGTATACACTGCAAAAATGATAACTTAGCAAGTGAAATCATATTCAGTTATTCAGTATAGATATCAAATTTTTTCTAATTTTGTTTAAATTATTCTAAGTTAATTTATAATAATGCATAATTAGAAATCTTATTTGTTTTAAGTAAATCTCACCATATTTGCATGTATTGTTTCTCGTTTAAAGCGTCTTGAAACAGAATTATCTGCCAATACACTCATTTTAAAGTTGCATAAAACAAGTCAAATCTTTTCACATTTTAAGTAGATTTCTCATAAGCCGACAACATTCTCAGAATGTGAAACACTAGATATTTACTCATGTTCAGTTATTTCACTAGCTGTAGACATAATACTGCAAAAATCTAGTCTAAATAACATTTCTCCATCTATCCATCCATCCATTATCCCTCCCTTATCAGGGTCGAAATTAGTCCCCTACCCCTGACTGGGCGGAGGCCATTACACTATCCCTACTATACACCGCGGCACGGTGGCTTAGTGGTTAGCACGTTCGCCTCTCAGCGCTGAGGTCTTGGGTTCGAGTCCGTATCTGAGCGGAGTTTCTATGTTCTCCCCGTGTCTGCGTGGGTTTCCTCCGGTTTCCTCCCACAGTCCAAAAACATGTGGTGGATTGGCTACTCTAAAAAAAAAAATTACCCTGGTGTGTGTGTATGAATGTATGTATGTTTGCCCAGATATGGTTGGCACTCTGTCCTGGGTGATCCCCCTAGTGCTGGATGCAGTCCTCCAGGTGGACGGTCACTTCCGATTGAGAGTACACTGTGCGCGACTGGCTGCCGCTTCTTGTGTGTATATGAAGTGTGTTGATTGTAAAGTGTCCTTGGGTGTCTAGAAAGGCGCTATATAAGTGTAATGTGTATGTATGTATGTAAGCCCAGGACAGGGCGCCAATCCATCGCTGGGTACACACACACACACACACTGACAAATTCAGAGTAATAAATCCATCTGACCTGCATGTTTTTGGACTGTGGGAGGAAGCCGGAGACCCCAGAGGAAACCCACGCAGACACGGGGAGAACATGGAAACTCCATCCAGTTGGGGGCTCGATCCCAAGACCTCAGCTCTGAGAGGCAAACAATCTAACCACCAAGTCACCATGCCGCCCTATAACATTTCTCATTTTGAGAGTTTTTAAAACTTTTTTTTACAAGAATACTTGATATATAACTAGCCTAAAAGCATCCTCTGCTGATCTATTGAGAACATTCAGCTTAATAACATTACTTAAAACAAGCAAAATATGTAAAATGGTAAGTCAGTCTTATAATAAACATGAAATATTAGATATTTAGACTTTCAGTACAAAAAAGAGATACATTTTGAGAAATGTCAGCCTTCCCAGACAATGTTGCTCTTGTAACATGAAAAATAGACTAAAACCATAATTTACCTAAATGTTGAACTACATAAAAAAGCTGTGTTACTCTTTTACCGTTCAGGTTGTTGAGATCTAGCTTTACTTTCTAGCTTTTGATGTATTAATGAATAAATAGCCGTTCCTCTGTGTTCATTTCAGAAACTGGAGGAACGTTTTCGGATAAGTCGGCGAGAGCTGATTCCTCTCGAGTTTCCTGTTCTGGTTGCCTTGGAGATGGCGCTCTACCTCCCGGATAGCAAGGTCATGCCACACTATCGCAGGCTGGTGCAGCAGGTCTAAGGACCAAAGAGAGACCCTTGGAGACGCTGCTCCTGAATGCAAAAGAGCTGCAGTTAGTCATGTGTATCTGAGCCCTCCACGGAGCTGGGGGCTTTCAGCTGTGCCCAGCAGTCCACACGCACCTTCAGTCTTCCGTATTACTTCAGTTCTCGTGAGAGATCAAGTTTTGTTTGGTGTGTTGATTGGCTTGGATGCTGACATACTGTTTTTTTTATGACTAGTGCATCTCCAAAAATGAGAAAATGGTGAAAAATTGACTCATTTATTTAAAAAGATATTATAATATAGATAATATATTTTGTATTCATCACATGCAAATTGGCATAAGCTTTAACTGGCGTGGCATCAGCTGTTGTTTGAGTAGATGAGATTTTTGCCACACAACTCATGTGACCCATCTATGCAGTAAAGCACACACTAGTGAACATGAGAACATGTGCCCAAAGCAGTGGGCAGCCCTATCCACAGCGCCCGGGGAGCAGATGGGGTTTAGGTGCCGTGCTCAAGGGTACTTCAGTTATGTCCTGTACGGGGATTGAACCGGCGACCTTCCGATCACAACACCTAATCCCTTTTTTGAATTGAATTATAAACATTGAACCTTTTCACCATATTCGATGTTTTTGATGTTGCACTGTACAGACGTACACTTTTGTCAAACGTTTTAATGTGTTTTTTTTTTAAAAAAAACCTGGTTTTACTGACCTTTTAAAGCAATCATAATTTTTCTAAATGTGCCATATTATTTATCACAATTACTGTATATTTATATATATATATAACCTATAAATTCTTGCTGCAGGCTTTGTGTATGTAGACGGTATGTTTTTCATAACTGGAGGTGGTGTAACTTTGGTTTCGCTCCTTGCTGTTGGGAATGTGTGGCATTCTGAAATGTATCAGCAGATCTCTCTACGTTAGAGATGACATTTACCCGGCGCGTTATTGGTGCCATCCTGTTCTCATTTCCACGTTTCCCAGTTGTCCTGTTTTCACCCCCCGTACCTTCCACTGACCTTCGGATTGTGATTTTGTGATTGTGCAGTGAAATGTTGTGCGGACATCATTTTGTAATCATTTTATAAACTCCGTGCCAAAACGCGTTCTTTGGAGTGATGCGATAGAACAGAGGTCACCAGACTTCTTCCAGGAGATCTGCCTTCCTGCAGGTTTCACCGCCAGCCAGGCAATAATGAGATGGGTCAGATATTTTGATTCGGGTTGAAGCTGACGTCTGTAGGAAGGTAGATCTGGAGCATTGTTGGTGATCGTTTTTGGACCTCTCGGGGAATGGTTCTTCAGAGAGTGCTTATTTTTGAGCTTGAGTGATGGTTCAGACTGGCTGTAGTTATGTTGAGACGACTGAAGGAGATTTTCTTTTCAATTTTCTGTGTAATTCAGTTGTGACCACATTTGTAGAGTGGTTTTACATGAAATGGTGCACTGTAGAGAAAGTACCACTACAAAGGCTCTGGTGGTGATGGGAACCAGGTGCTTTTCAGTCCAAAACAAAATGAGCTTTAATTTTTAATGTTGATGAAACGGTGGTGAATTGGGTTCTCTAAATTGTGTGTGTGTGTGTGTGTGTCACCCAGTGATGGACTGGCGCCCTGTCCTGGGCTTGGTTGAATAGTGTAATGCCCTGTCCCGCGCCCAGTGAGGGGGTAGGGGACTAACCGTGACCCTGATAAGGATTAAGCGGGTGTGATGATGGATGGATGGATGAAACTGTGTTGTTTGGGTACTGCTTTCATGTACCTCTCCAAAAAAACTGTTTATAAGAGCACCTTCAGGCATTAAACTAAATTAAACATAGTGTATAATTAGACATTTAAACACTTAAGTCACTGTATTGTGATTATTATAAATCAACGTCTCGGGAATGAGGCTGCTTCCTGTTATAAGCAGGTTCCTTCCTGTTATAACTTCCTGGTTCTGTTTGAGACGTCTGGTTCCCATCATCACTCTGAACTTTTCTAGAATGTAACGGTTCACATCAAACTACTCTAAATAACTCTGTTTAGATCTTAATGATTTAATGATATGGCTATTTTGTTGTTGACTACATTGCACCGGACCCTTACAGTTTATTTTGGATGGAAAGTTTTCAGTATTTATTTCCCTGAAGCTGTGAGATTTGCATGATGTTTTGTGTCTTTGTATGTATAAATATGCAGCACTGTGTGATAGGGGCTGAGTGGTTAATCCAAACACTGGATGGCGTAAAACAGAGTAATGTGTTGTTGGGGGAACTTCCCTTCAGTGCTCCAGTGATGTTTTGTGAAGTGTTGATGTGTAACGTACGTGTCCTGCCTATTTACTGTCCTGCTTTGCTTTCATTTGGCCGACTCCACAGTATTTGTAGTACTTGGTACTGTGGCCTAATTTCTTGACCCAACATCACAGAATACGAACGTGCATACATTTACATGACGTTTTGCTAGTTTTGAGGTACACCACCACCCTCTAGTGGTGAAGTTGGCAGGAAACGACTGTGATATTATTGTTTTGTCTTCTTTCCCCCCCCCCTCAGGGAGCGTGACTGATGCTAGCACTCTTTGTGAATGTTTCAGCAGAAAGAAAAGAATTTTTAACTCCATTTTTTAAACATTTTTTTGTAAAGTCATTTAGAAGTAGCTATTTATTTTCAACATGAATCCTCAAGAGTACACACTGTGAGTTCTGCAGTATAAAGTGCCTTGTTTATTACATTGATCATTTTGCTGCCATGATTCTTCACTTGTACACAGACCCATCATCACCTCACCAGCTTTGGGAGCTGATATTTGTGATTGCTGGCTGTTATTTGGCTAAACCGATGTGGGTCTGAGACTGTATACACTGTGAAAGATGTCTAAAGTGCAGCACAATGAGGCTGACGACCACTCTTGTGAGCATATCTCTATTTTGTGTATGAAAGCTCCTTTATTTCTGAACGGTACAACTTGAAGTGGTAGTTTAGTCTCTTTGCAATGACACAATGTAATGTTTTGTGCTGTATGAATGTGAAGTCTTGTACATTTTCTTTCTGATGAAAAAGATTCTTCATAAATATATTTTTTAACTGTTCAACTTGAGTGGGGTGGACTCATTTGGTGCAGACCAATCATTGTTATTTGTGGATGAATGGATGGATGGATGGCTCACCTCTTCTACCAACCTGAACTCGCGAATGCTGCTTGTGGCTGAATGCAATCAAATCCTCATCACAATATTCCAACTTCTAGTCTAAAGACTTCCCAGAAGAGTAGAGGCTGGTACTGCAGCAAAGGGGGGCAAAGTCTTAACAGAATGTAATTAAGAGGTGGGTAATCCAGGTCCAGAAAGTAAAAATCCACACCAGGATTTGTTTCAACTGCCTTGTTGGTTCTGCTGCAGATATGCTCTCACTAAAATAACATCCTAGATCTCGATGAATAAAATATTCCAGTTGAAAATCTTTATTTATTACATAGTGCAATGTGTTGAGAACAAAATAACAAAAATGATCAATGTAAATCAAAATTATGACCCCTTGGAGGTCTGGATTTGGAATCATACTCAAAATCTCATA
>BRDA01013810.1:0-20764 GCA_036984385.1 Crenuchus spilurus | reverse complement strand
GAAAAATTTAAACATTTTTGTTGTTGTTGCCCATTTCACATAAAATCTCTTGCTATTTGTTTATTTTGCATTATGTTCCTTATTTTATAACACAATTCTGTGTATTTTTGTCCTTTCCTTTTGTGCAGTAATATTGGTTTATTTGCAGTTTTCTTCCCCCTTTGAGTTAGTCACTATGGGGGTGTCTTTTATTTTGAAGCTGGATGACAGTGTCATCAGTGAAAGTTTTCACTCACTCTTCAGTTCGCGGTAAAACGCGCAGAGTAGAGCTGGTGTGAGAGGTTCAGAACTCGGTGTGTGTCTTTCTGTGGGTTCTACACCACGGTTACTTAGAGCAGAGAAAGAGTTTTAAAAGTGGACGGAGTGTAGGTAAGCTAGGCTACCTGAGTTCAAACAGGTCCGCTACATTGGGTCCGCACTACTGCAAACGTCACTAACGTATTGAAAGCATGGCTACCGGCGACATGCATTGTGGGAGATATAGTTTACGGTCGACGTGCGTTTTTAAGCAGCATACAGTGAACTTATTTTAAGACAATCATGTACAAGCTCTCGCGGGCCACATAAAATGACACGGCAGGCTATAAGTTTGACACCCCTGGTGTAGAGGCAGCTGAGTAGCTAATTTCAGCCATTATTAAGTGCATAATTTCCTTAAATCATAAAAATATACACGCTGGGACTTGGTGTTGACATGTGACATATGAACAATGCTTATGGTTATGCATAAGACATAATAAACATGGCTACATGTTATAATTATGTATTGCCATGTTTATAATGTGTTTATAGTCCTATAGACACAACATTACTAGGAAGTCTTACCAAAGAAGCATTAAAACTAATTGAGCAGAAGATCTTGTCCACTGTTAGTGATGTACCTGATCTATGTGTAGGAGGACGCTGCCGCTGGACTATTCCCGTGGACAGCAGGCTGGAACTGAATTGTGCATGGAGCAATATTACCGTCTCTTCAACTCGTACAGACATCCTGGACTGAAGCAAGATGTGCTGGTAGTCCAAAGTAGCACCGGAGCCACCAAGAAACAAGACCCTGGCCATGTTATTGTGGCCTGCAAGAACCAGGTGAGATTATTATTGTAAAAAAGTTAATTTTTAATCTTTTAATTCAAAAATTTAATTTGACAGTGTCCGAAGTGTCTTACCTGGGCTAAAGAGATCAATAACTGGACTGCTGCAAAATACTTTTCAAGTAAATTTTGCATTTCATTTGTAAATCAGAGAGACACAGAATCCAAGGTGTCTGAAGTCCAGTGTGCAGTTTCTGCAGTCTGTGATGGTTTGAGGTCATCTGCTAGTGTTGGTCAAAAGTCCAATGCCCATTTGCTTTCCCAGTATAGTACAGCACAGTTTATGTTTTTGAACTAAATAATGAAGAAATGTTTCCCCACAATAGTCTATTTTGTGACGTATCCTGTCATCTAATACTTTTGATAGAAGTGTTCTTTTATCAACATATGTAATTCATTGGACACACTATACAAAATATGTCTCCTCTTTGGTGGACCATGGATAATATACATTTATTTCATTCTAAAGTATCTCAAAAACATCTCCAAATGAAGCAAGCATCACCAAATCACACATTTTCCATTGACCTGGTGACTGAGATGAATTTCCTATTAGATATCAGTGCATTAATACAGCTCATTGTGCATCAGATTGATACGCCAACATGCACTGGATGCCTCTTCCTGCTTTCTGTCTACTATAATAAACTCAGTTAAATGGAAATAAATGGTTACAGACAGTGTCAACTCAAATCCTGCTTTTTATGGACAAAACTTGAGAACTTCATGATTTTCAGAACCATTTTCTACAAAATCATTGTTAATTCAGGCGAATAGTGAGTCTGTAGCCTTAAGAAAGACTGCATAAAGACAAGCCTGATAATAGCACTTTGTTCTAAAGCATCTTTGATGAAGCTTATGATGGATATTTATGCTTCCTCAGAAGTCAACCTACAGAGAATCTTAAAAAAACACATCCAGGTTCTTAGAAAACACATAATTACTTGAGATGCTTGGGATGGAAACCTCAGCTCATGCCATTTAGAATATTGTACCACATTTGCCAGCAGAGATATTGATCTTCAGAGCTAATGACATCCTTGAGCAATGATATAAAACCCTCCCACTGAAAAGCATCAAATCCCAGAAAGGCTATTAGATATAACCTTCATAGACTCAACTAAAAGAGACCAACTGTCCAAGACTATTGTGTTATGATGAGTGTTAATGTAGTCAGCAGCTTATGCTCAGCCATGACATATTTGAAACCCACATTTTGCTTATTTAGTTTAAAACACGTTAACAGAGGCTAGAAACTAAAAGCGCTAACCCTTGAACTCAATTATCGGCAAAAATAGTCCAGCAATTTCTATCAAAATACATACATACATTCATGTTTGTTCATAATTTAATTTTAAAGTCCAGTGTGCAGTTTCTGCAGTCTGTGATGGTTTGAGGTGCTGGTGTTGGTCCACTGTGTTTTATCAAGTCCAATGTCAACACAGGCCAGATTTTTGAGCACTTCATGCTTCCATCTGCTGATATGCTTTATGGAGATGCTCAGCACCTGCCCACAGTGCCAACACTAATACTGACCATCATATTTGATTGGGCAGACAACTCATGAACCACATTTCTGATGCTTGAATCCTGATTAAAATGCTACATTTATGTATTTTCTTACTAGTTTTAAAATGCTCAAGTGTAATTTAAAAGAAATATTAGCAAGCAAAAACTTATTTTTTCTAGTTTTTGTGATGGGTATTTTTGCAGTGTATGAAATACAAAGAGAACATCTAGCTAGATCAATTACTTTAGCAAAAAAAAACAAAAAACATTTTTTTTACATGCATTAATAGCATAGCAGCAATCTTCACACTTGGATATCGTCCACCTTTAGTCCACTTTTGTCCAACTAAAGAAATAAACAAATTCACTGTGAGGTCATTGACAAATAATGTATTTTTTTTAACCAAAAGTTCACTTTAGGAGTCCTACAGTACCTGATCTCTGAAGTACGTATTTAACTGTAATTGCCATCTGATGGACCTCCCACCATGTTGATTGGGTGGTAATATTAGTCCTGGGGATAGAGAAAGGGTGTAGTACCTGGAAACCATTCCAGGATGATCTATCTGCTAACAAGCTCTTCCACATGGTGAACCAGCCAGCTAACTTGATTATTTCTGATTGGATCTGCCAATTTGGCAGCTTGGAAAGGTGGAAGCACCAGTGTCTGGACCTGGGACCAGCATTTACCACAGCCGCCCTCACACAACTCCCTCTCTTGCTAGGCTTTTCTGAAGATCCATTCCAGACGGCTCCTCAAACAGCCCTCCTTAATCCCCCACAGGAAATTACACCAAGTAATTGTGTGTTTCCAAGCAGTTTAATTTCATTTAGCACTGACAGATACAGACAACGTGGCAAAGCAGAAGCATTGAAAAGAAACAGTGAAGTCCTAATGCTAATGAAGTATCATTATACTGTATATCATAGTTTTATATCAATAGTAACATCACTAGTGAAAAAACAAATGTGTGTTTTCTTATTTGCCCAGTTTATTGCGTATCTTTAAGACTGAGACTATACTTGACTTTATAGGGTTAAAAATAAATACAATGAGACAGAGGCAGAGTTCATAAATAGCATATTCTTCAATGAAAGACTAGAATACCCAGGCAGATACAGTATGGTAGCCCGAAGGCCAAAATGCAATTCAACAGCCAGCTATAGTAGAGAGTAGGACTGACTCAAGTCATATATACATCAAGTTGTGATGAAATGAAAGTGAAATTGAGTGAATAAGTCATGTAATTCCGTACCTGAAGTTAGTAACTGTAATGTGATTACATGGATTTTAACTGTGATGCTCTACATTACTTCCTGATTTGTAAAAAAACAATCACATCACTGTGTAACTCTTTACTCCCAACACTGATTACAAAAGCTTTGTAAAGAAATTAAATTTTTCATGTGAACTTTATTATTACATTAATGAATTAGTTAATTAATTCATTAATTGACCTGCAGTTTAATAGGTCAAAATAGCAGTGATTTCACAGAAAATCTGCTCATCTCCCCAGTTCTTTGTGCTGAATCTGATGGAGAACTCCCGAAGGCTGAATGAGACTGACGTGCTGACCCAGCTGGTCAGGATCAGTAAAATGGTGGACAACGCAGAGGAGAGGCTTCCTCCCATCGGCCTCCTGACCTCCGATGGACGGACGGAGTGGGCTAAGGCTAGAGATGCTCTGCTCAAAGGTTAGAGGTTATGTTAATACAGTGATACGAGCTATGACAGGCAAAATGTTAAAAAGAGGCTCAGAAAAGGCTCCAGAAAAGACTTAAAAGAAAGATGTTTGTTTTACTGGTTAAACTGGTTTTATGTGTTATGTAACAAATGTAATTTCATAGGCAGTGTAGTGGTTATTTCCTATTCTATTGACAAACACTACAGTGACTGGCAAAATGTCTGACTTTCCAAATCTAAAAATCCAAGGTGGTTGTCCAAATGTGAGATACTGTTTATTGTAAATAATAAACATAATGTTTTTTTATGAACTTCAATCATAAACACAAATAAGGATTGCAAAGATGAATCAAAGACTGACTAAAATAAAACAAAAGAGCAGTGTCTGTGACAGTCTGGACTTGAGGAAGTGAGGTCAAAGACTGTCCCTTCCTGCTCTGGCCACTCCCTCCACATACCAACACCTGCCTTTATTGGCAATGGCCCATCCACCTCAGCCACTAGATGGACTAAACTCAGACAAAACAACAATATAAGAAAACACAAACACACACATGAACCTTAATGACTCTTTTTCTACAGATAGACTTCTTACTAAAGTTAATAAGCAGTGAAACGGACTGACATACAGTGATTATGGTATCTGATTAACAGACCCGGTCAACCGAGAGTCTCTGGGGTTGATTGAGCAGTGTGTGTGCATTCTCTGTCTGGATGAGCCCACTGGAGTTCAGCCCACAGACTCTAACAGAGCCTTACTCATGCTACATGGTGGTGGCCATGAGAAAAATGGAGCCAATCGATGGTATGATAAGTCAATGCAGGTATGACAAAAGCTAAGTTTCAGTTATTTATTTTATAGTACCTGGTACTTTAAAACCTATATTTTATATTCATTACACATAAAGTGACATATTTCAGCTTTTTGTGTGTTAATGTTGATCAGTTTCACTTATAGCTCATCCAGAATCTCAGATTATTAGAATACGTGATTGTGAGATTGAGTAAATGATATTAAAATAGTATAAGTACTGTGTATCTCTGAGATCTACAACTGTCACATTCCTAATATCAACACTCCTGAATGAGAGACAACATCAGAAGCATCTTACCTGGACTAAAGAGAACCAGAACTGGTCCAAAGTCCTCTATTCATTTGTAAATCAGCTCCTAGAGTCTGAGACACAGAATCCAAGGTGTCTGAAGTCCAGTGTGCAGTTTATGCAGTCTGTGATGGTTTGAGGTGCTGGTGTTGGCCCATTGTGTTTTATCAAGTCCAAAGTCAACATACCAGGAGATTTTAGATCATTTAATGCTTCCATCTGCTGGCAATCTTTATGCACTTCCCATAATGCCAAAACTCAACATTAAAACAAGCAAGGCTCAAAAGGTGTCACATTTACATTATGTAAATAATATGGCATATATGACAATTTACCATTTTAAATTATTATTAACAAAAATAATAATATTGTTTTATGTATGACTGCACAAATGAGCCCCTATCATCAGTTTCCCAGACAGAGATTAAACCTAAGCCTGGTTACTCAACACTATGAATGGAGATTCTGCATTGAAAGGAAAATGTGCAATAGATAAGATTGACTGAACAGTCTGTAATGGACTCTTTAAAACCTATTATTTAGCTAAACAAACATCTTGTTATTGCAGTTTGTGGTTGGTGCAGACGGTGTATGTGGAGTGGTGTGTGAACATTCACCATTTGAGGGGATCGTTCTAGTCGAGTGCACTGAATACCTGCTGAAATACATGTAAGCAAGCAATGATCTTAAGATCTAAAATCTCCTTCAGTTATTGCAGTAGAGCGGCTACATTGCTGCCACATTTTTGAAGAAAAGCAAAAAATTAAGTTACGCCAATATAATGGAAGTCCTTCCATTCATTAATCTAAAATGCAATGAGTCAAAAGAAGGACATCACCCACTCAACAAAATCTAACCAGTCATAGCATTTCACAAGATTTTGCACTGCATATCACTCCTGGTACACTACTAAGACAATCAGACATCAAATTAGATGTCCTTGGTCTAAAATTGAATACTGGTTTAGACACTCCCATCAATCATACAGGCACTGCATGTGATCTCAACCTCTGGGTTTGTTAGATGTTTGCTCCAGGCTTATTAGTAATGATTTTTTTCTGCGTGTAGAATTAATGATGATCTTACCACCACAAAGCTACAGTCAGTTTCTCTTCTCCTGACAGGACAGGCAGTCCCAGTAAGCTGGGCAGGAGCTCCAGTGTGACTGAGCTTCCAGCTCCACGCAGACTGCCCTGGAGGTGCTCTCCTCAAATCCAGAGTATGGTAGGATCCTCTGCAGAAAACCTGCACAGGTGAGCTCTTTTAAAACGCTCTACTAGCTGTACACAACCTGCACAGGTTAGAAATAAACTAGAATCCATTACTGATAGCATTTCCCGTTGAGAAAAAAGTATATATTGTTAATATATTATTTAAAAAATGAAGATACAATTAACAGGTAACTCAACTTGCTGGTAGGCTTGTGAAAAACCTGGACATGGAGGTGTTGACATTCAGAGCTTATGGGAAAGAGTTCATCAAGAAGCAAAAAATAAGCCCTGATGCTTTTGTCCAGGTGGCACTGCAGCTTGCTTTCTACAGGTACATTCACATCTTCAAACTACTCAGCTTCTACAATCCAGTTGATACTTGCTATTATTTTATATTTGAGCAACATTCAGTTTAATACCCATCAAAGAGTTTGTGGACAATCTTTCTAATGAATGCACTCATATACCCTTCTAGCCCACACCTTGCATTAGACATGACACCTGTAGGTTCATGTTTAGTCCTATTCTATTGGCACTACTTCTCTACAGGGATTAGACAAGATGTGTTACATCTGTGTCAACTTAAAATAGCTGATTGCATTCATTAGAAAGGGTGTCCACAAACTTTTTAACATGCAGTATATGTGTTTCCCTCCCTAAGATGCAACAGAAGAGTCGTTTCTACCTATGAGAGCGCCTCCACCCGTCGTTTCCGTGAGGGACGCGTGGACAACATCCGCTCAGCCACCCTGGAGGCTCTGGACTTTGTGAAGGCCATGACAGACGAGAGAGCCTCCACACAGGTGCCTCGTTTTTCTTACTTATCTCCCTATTACTGTGCCTCTCTTCTAATTCTGTCCATCATGCTGTGCTGTTAAACGAGTCCCTGGCTACTGTCTCCTCTGGTAAGCCGAAACACTAATCATATTAGAGATTAGAAAGCAGCTGAGGAGGAGAACGGTGTGTAATACAGACAGGGGGGTAATGCTGAACATGATGGGCTCTCGCTGTCTATTAATGGCAACAAGGAGTCTGTAAATAAAACCAATATGATGTTATACAGAACAACTGTTGTAATTATCAATTTCAGCATGACCGGCAGCGCTGTGTTTGAGTTTAGCTCTATTTTCTCCACACTGTATATTCCATTATGGATCCCAGGAGGAACGGCTCTTATTTCATTCTTTCAGGATTCAGAGAAGATGGAGAGGCTGAGAAGGGCCATAGAAACACAGACTGACTACACAAAGAAGGTAAAGATCTGCTATCTGTTGTTTTTTATGTTAACAGTTCATAACAACAGTGACACAATAACTCTTCTTTGTGCTGATACCAATAAGGCCATTACAGGATTGGGAATAGACAATCACTTGTTAGGACTTCGGGAGATCGCTAAGGAACTGAAGATGGAAACCCCAGATATTTTCAGAGATGAGACGTACCAACTCAGCAACCACTTTATTCTCTCCACTAGTCAGGTAAGACCTGAACATCCTGCAGAAACACAATAATTACACATAAAGTGGCATATTTCAAGCCTCTTTTTTTTTTTTTAAGTTGATCAGTGTGTCTGATAAGTGCAGTCAGTAGTATTGTTGGCACTGTAGATAGCTGCTGGGCATCTCCATAAAGCTTGTCAGCAGATGGAAGCATGAAGTGCTCTAAAATCTGGGCTGTGTTGGCATTGGACTTCATAAAACACAGTGGACCAACACCAGCATCTCAAACCATCACAGACTGCAGAAACTGCACACTGGACTTCAGACACCTTCAATTGTGTGTCTCTCAGGCTGAAATGCAAAACTGACTTTCAACTGAAATGAGGACTTTGGACCAGTTCATGTTCTTCTTAGTGCAGGTAAGCCACCTCTGACATTGTCTCTGGTTCAGGCGTTTCTGGTTTTGATATACAGTATTTACATTGTTTGAGTTGAACTCCAAACAAAATATTTTTATACTGATCAACTTTAAAACAAAAATGAGATTGAAATATGTCATTTTATGTGTAAAAAATATAAAATCTATGAAAATGTACCTTTAAAAAAATTAATTATGAACAAAAATGAACATTTTCATGATTTCATTTCATTTATTTTTATGTATTACTGAATTTGGGTAATTTGGGTACCTTCTTTCTTAGGTACCTACAAAAGTAGAAATGTTCTGCTGTTACGGCCCTGTGGTTCCTAATGGGTATGGAGCGTGTTACAACCCTCAAACTGAACACATCCTGTTCTGTGTGTCGAGCTTCCGGGAGTGTACAGCTACTTCCTCGCTGGTCCTGGTGAAGGCCCTGGAGCAGGCACTCATGGATATGAGGGATCTGTGCAATAAGTGCAACACTAGCAGTCAGGAAAAGGGAGCAGCCAAGCCAGCCACACCCAAAAAGTGAGTCGTAAGCAGCAGGACAAGTTGCATCCTGAATGTTGAGGTCAGTGGTTCCCAGTCCTGGTCTTGAGCCTCATTTCATTACTTTATTTAATATGACTTCACCAACTTTGTGACCAAGTCCCAAGTTTGTGACCAAATTCCAATTAAGTAGCAATTTAGTTACATTGAATAAATGTAGATATTTTTTGCACACTTTAGTGCACAGTTTCTATTTATTTCTTTAATTTAACACATAAATGTAATATTTAATGCTCCATAATTTTTGGCAAGCCACCTTTTAACACAAAAAAGTAAATAAAGAGTAAGTGTGTATTAAAATGTACAGAAACTTGTTCAATGTATAATATGTGTTGAAATATTCATCCATAAAATGTATAGTTTAACCAGAGGTGCACTAACTTTTGCACAACTGTGTCTACATTAAATAAGTGGCCACTTATTGAACATGAAGGGCACTGGACAGACTGACCCACGTTATCTGCAGGGAGCTAAAAGGGTACTTTTCTGGACTTTTTTGCATATTTTGTGAATGATGACACTATGTGGCCAAATGTACTGCGACACCTGTATTTTAAAAAAAAGTTTTGTTTGAATAACTCTAGTGTCCACAACTAGCATTACATTCAGTGAAAAGAGTAGTTAGTGAGGTCAGGATGAAGGACAATCACCACCACTTCATCCCCAACTCCACCAACTCATCCAAACTCCACCAACTCATCCTAAACTTCACCACCTCATCCCAAACTCCACCAACTCATCCTAAACTCCACCACCTCATCCCAGACTCCACCAACTCATCCTAAACTCCACTACCTCATCCCAAACTTTACCAGCTCATCCAAACTCCACCAACTCATCCCAAACTCCACCAACTCATTCCAAACTCCACCAACTCATGCTAAACTCCACTACCTCATCCTAAACTCCACCACCTTATCCTAAACTTCACCACCTCATCCTAAACTCGACTACCTCATTCCAAACTCTACCAGCTCATCCTAAATGCCACTACCTCGTCCTAAACTCCACTACCTCGTCCTAAACTCCACCACCTCGTCCTAAACTCCACCACCTCATCCTAAACTCCTCCACCTCATCCTAAACTCCACCACCTCATCCCAAACTCTACCAGCTCATCCTAAGCTCTACCACCTCATCCTAAACTCCATCAATTAATCACATACTCCACCACCTCATTGCAAACTCCACAAACTTATCCTAAAATCCACCACCTCATTCTAAACTCCACCACCTCATCACAATGCAACACTAACTCATTGCAAACTTCAACAGCTCATCCTAAACTCAACCAGCTCATCCCAGATTCCACCAGCTCATCCCAGATTCCACCAGCTCATCCTAAACTCCAGCAAATTATTCCAAACTCAACCATCTCATCCCAAACTCCACCAACTCATCCCAAAATCCACCACCTCATCCTAAAGTCCACCACCTCATCCTAAACTCCACAAATTCATCCAAAACTCCACCATCTCATCCCAAACTCCACCACCTCATCCTAAACTCCACCAACTCGAGCCAAACTCTGCAATCTCATTTGCAACTAAACCATCTTATCTTAAACTCCACCACCTCATCCTATACTCCACCAACTCATCCCAATCTCCCCCAACCATTCCCAAACTCCACCAATTAATCCAAAAAGTGTTGGATGGGGCAGAGAACACAGTACCACTGCTCTACAGTTCAATGCTGGGGGACTTGATACCCCTCTAGCTCACACCTGTTATTTGCCATGATGTATTCATTAAAAGGGGTGTCCGCATACTTTTGGGTATATATTGTCACAAACCAAATCAAACAGCTTTGTCTGCTTTTTGGGAGTTTGAATAGGGAAACATGTTGAGTGATTATAGTTTAGATGCTGAAGTCATCACTTGAGTTCATCGTCCTCTGAGGGCTTGTCTAATAGACTCTAATATAGTAATGGAACAGTCATTAAGATGACATCAGGGATTCCTCTGAAGGGAAGTGGTAAGGCTTAATGGATGAGGCCTTGTTAAAAGTGGTTTTGGACAGCAGGAGTAAACCTGCCCATTATGTTTGAGTGTTTTCCAGTAGATATGACTGAAGTCAGTGATCCATTCAAAAACGTTCTTGTTGTTAGCGCATTAAAATCTGACCCTCAGTAGATGATCACAGTACAAGGCATGTGGTATTGGAGCTTTCAGTGCACTAATGTGCTTTCAATCACTATATAACAAAGCTCCGACCAACCAATTCACTAAAACCACTTCCTTGTATCTCCACTCATTGTCCATTTTAGCTCCACTGACCATATAGGTGCATTTTGTAGTTCTACAATTACACTGTTGTGCATCTGTTTCTCTGTATATTTTGTTCACTCTGTTCTTCAATGGTCAGGACCACCACAGGACCAAAACAGAGCAGATGAATCTATCTCAGTGACACTGATGTGGTGGTGGTGTGTTAGTGTGCGTTAAAGCTGCTGATGATTTTAAACAGCTCAGTGTTACTACTGGAGTGAAAAAGTGCACCAACCAGCCAACAGTGTCAGGACTTGTTGACCAACACAAACTGTGCTGAGCTACTGTGTCTGACTTTACAATTAATGGTGAATCAACAAGATAGGTGTGTCTAATAGAGTGGAAAGTGAATGTTTAGTTTAACATTTTCAATTTATATTAATTATATTTATATATTAATTGAATTGGAAACAATAAAACATGCAAAACAGGGGTACTTCAGGTTTGGGAACCACCACTATAACCTCTCCTAAGTAACTGATTTGCAAAATTTGCAAAATCTAATGTAATCACCTGCTATTTCCTTGTTATTGTTTCAGAGCCTTCTGAGCCACACACTGTTGACAAGTCTATCTGTCAGTCAGTCGTATTGTTCTGAATGATAGCCAGCTGCCAGTGGGATATGATTGGTCTTTTATAATGTAGCCTCCCAATGCTTCTTCTTAAATCATAAGCTATCACAGCTGATATGAGCTGCCTCAGGCTTTGTGAGTGATGTCGAACTCTGGAAGTCTGCCATCACATCCTTTAAGATCACTTCATTAAAGGGAAATTACACCCATTATACAAAATTTTGGTATTATTCAATCACAGACATGTAAACAAAGAGCCGTTTGATGTGAAAAGCTACATTGTAGAGAAACATATTGACTTTATGATAGTTTATTATATGATCTGTAAGCTAATACATGTCTTCTATGTTTTAATATGTGATACTGAACATTGTGAAACAGTGTCACATATGGAAAAAGTTTAATATAGGTCAGTGCCACATCAAAAATATTGTGAAAAATGTATTAAACTTAATTCAAACTTAATTCAAGCTAGACTGTCATATAATGTATATTTATTGTCAGTAAAGTGACATAACTCAAACCTGTTTTAATGTTGATCAGTATGACTTACAGTACTAGTCAGAAATTTGGACACACCTTCTCATTCTGTGTTTTCTTTTTTTTCCTACATTGTAAATTAATACTGAAGTCATCCAGACTATAAAGGAACACATAAGGAATCATGTAGTAAACTTGAAAGTGAAAAATATGTTTTAGATTTTAGATTCTTCAAAGTAGGCACACAACTTATGGTCTCAAAGACATTAAGAGGGCAAGAAATGCAAGTAATTAACTCTTGACAAGACACAACTGTTAACTAAAAGCCATTCCAGGTGACTACCTCATAAAGCTGACTGAGAAAATGCCAAGAAAGCTGCTAAGCAAGAAATAAGAAGAATGTAAAATATAAAACATATTTTAACACTATTTTGTATAACAAATAACTATATTGTTTAACAGTCTTTTTTTTTTTTTACGAAATAATTCCATATGTATTTCTTCATAGTTTGGATGACTTTAGTATTAATCTACAATGCAGACAATTTTTAAATAATGAAAAAACACTGAATGTCCAGAAGGTGTGTCTCATAAAAATAAAAAAATTCAGAATCTCAAATGAATCTCAAATTTCTTGAGTTTTGAGTAAATTATTATGCAAACAGTATCATCATTAAAACAAAAAAGGCTTGAAATGTCACTTTACATGTAATTACTATATATAAACTTATATATACTATATAAACTATATGACACTTTACCTTATTTGAATAAGGTAATTTGTATAAGGTAATTTGAACCTTATTTGTACAAAATCAATGACTGTATTTTACAATTACTTGATTTAATAAATTTCTGTGAGGTTTTAGAGGCATTAAACGCTCTGGATGTCTGGTTCCATCACTGTGAACAATACTAAGTAAGTTTCTCAAGAATGTAGCAATTCATAACAAACCACTCTGACTAGCATAATGATGATTTTTAATTTTATGTAAATTTTGAGAAATTGATGGACTATCCCTTCAAGTTGATATACTGTACCATGCCAAACTCCTGCTTATAAGCATTAAGACCAATGCACTGGATGATTATAATGGATTATGACCTCTACCATCATGTTTAAGTGTATCAGAACCATATATATATATATTTAGTTTTCTACGTTTGGGCATAAATGATGTGTGTATGATCTCTGATGGGATAAATGTACATAAATGGAAACAAAAGCCATTCTCACTGTCTAGGCTGAGAGTCTTAATGTGATTGCATGTTTTGAACCAATTTAATATAAACATAGCATGAGAAATCATAGTAGGCCTAGTAAAATCTCTCTCTTGACAGTGAGCCTTACATTGTTGTATGACAATTAGAGAAAAAAAATCTATATTAACTCCTTAAAGACTTAAAGCTTAAGGATTAAATAGCAGTTGGTGTAGTATAGTGGGTGACACTGTAAAGGGGTTCAGTTTTCAGGCTATGTGAGTGCACCCTGCTAGTCTTTGGGCAAGACTCCTAACTCCTCCTAATGTATCTCTACCATTTTCACACCTGTAGTTCATAGGATTTGATGCGTTTGAGTTCTTCCTCTGCTTTGATCTGGTTTATTTAAAAATCGGAGCACACAAAAATGCATCCCAACAAACCAAATGAGGACGTCCACTTCTTACTGGTCAGATATGTCTGAGGTGGGGCCAAAGGAAGAAGGTTATGTCCTGGAATAATGCATATTACTATGTAATTTAACATGGAGCAACAGCAGAAATTGTAAATATTTATAGCTTTGGTAATTATCTGAGCTAAACTACACCAGCAGAAAGCTAAATTCACTTTGAGGACATCTTCTGGTTCAGATGTGCTGCCTTCAGACAACTGAGCAGTAGAATTGAACTGATTTCTAGAAGGGTGGTCAGAATATTCTGATATGAATGTGTAGAGACTATGACTGTCTTTGTATTTCTACTCCACTTCAGGCAGTTCTGAATTAATTCATTTATTATTCTGACTTCTCCAGATACAACATTCTCTGATAATGTGCTCTACCTCATCCCCTTTTAGCTCAAACTTGAAGAGTACATAATGTAGTTCGGTTGTATTGAGGTCAGATCACATTTTCACAACAAACTAAACAACTCCAGAGTTTGTTTTCATGTCCTCTCAAAGGTCTTTGTGAGATTTGTTTTGATTGTGTGATTACTGCTTTCAGATTTGCCCAAATAAATCACTCCAAAGGAGAAAATGAATGAGTATGAATGCAGGTGTGAAAACAGTTGTTCTGGGTATTTTTATATAATATACAACATATACAGCAACTGTGTTATCCAGTAACTGCATTACATGGAAAGCTGAGTTATAGGAGTAAAGAATGTGAGTCTAGAACCACTGGCAGGTCATAGGAGTTTGACTAATAGTAATATGTACAATGTACTATCTGGTAGAAGAGAGTGGACAGTAAGTAAGTATAATAAGAATTGGATATTAATTGGTAATCTGTGTCTAATAACTCATGTGCTTATGTGCCAAAACCTTTAGTGCCAGTCTAGTGAAGCTTTCAATGTGAAAAAAATTGTGGTCAATTATCTGTATATATGTGAAAACTCTACATATAGAAATAGGCCATGGACTGATGAATGAATAAATGCACTTTATGTGAACTATTATAAGACGTGCGTGTTTAAAATACATCCAGCATTTTGTGCCGTGAATATACAGTATTTGTGATGTGCAGCTGATCTTCTGTGTGATTCAAAAGCTATTTTTGCTGATGGTGTCAAATAAAAATAATTAAACATTTACAGCAATAAAAAAATGATGAATCTCTATAGTTGTAAATGTTGTATGTATTGTACACTTATGTAAGAGTAAATTAAAAAAAGTCATATATGATGCGACTTATACTACCACATCTCAAAAATTAGAGTATTGTGAAAAAGTTCTTTTTTTTCATAAATCAAAAAGGTAAGCTGTCATATATTTTATTTTAATTACAGTTAAGTTTTATACAAATATTACATAAAATTAAATTAAATATTCTAATAATGATTTTCATTAGGCTTGACATCAAAAGACATAAAAAACTTGAAATACGTCACTTTAATAAAAATAAGTTTACTGCAACTTTTTCACAATTTTGTAATTTTTGGAAAATTCACAAGTAATCTTATAAAGCTTAATAAAAGTGTATAAGTCATAGATGTGCATGTAATCATATTTTCTTACTTGTGATGGAAGTATTATTACCTTTTAATGTGCACTATAAATAAAAAATTGCAAAAACAAATATCCTCCAAAATTCTCTTTTCAAGAGAAAGAACTAATGTACTTTGCTTTTAATGGAAATCAATGGAACAATTTTGGATCATTTCTGGTCTTGTCATCATGAAATTTACAGAGAATGTTTCCAAATGATGTCAGAAATTAAAAAAAATGGCAAAAAAATGGAGATATCTGTTTTTGTAAATGAGCTCAAATGTTATCAGGATAAAGAAAGTGTGAAATGTGTATAAAATGTATTGTACTGTACCTTTCACTGTGAGATAGATTACAGGTGTGTAAGAAAATTAAAGTGACCTCCAGATGTATATTTTGTCTTTTTTTCATGTGAATTATGATGTGAGTTTAATTTATTTATTTCTGTGTTGTGTTATGCATCAAATGTTCATGGATTTTGTGAGTCTGATGTGATCAGTCTAATACTTTTATTGTATGTGAGTAACTCTCTATGTTCATTTATGCAAAGGAACCAAACAGCTGATTTATTTTTCTGTATTTTGATCAGAGTAGAGAATATATTTAATTTTTGAAAGACATAAAGACAGAGTTTATCTTGTATTCTAAGTGAAGAGAGAGAAATATATGACAGTACATCTTACAATGAAGTAAAGATTATGAGACATACAATTAAGGCTCCTGTTTTCGTTTTTTATGGTGTAATGGATTAACAAACTTTTGGGAGGAGGACCATGTCTGAAAGTCCTCCTCCTTCCAATATAACACCATTTACACTCACTGGTCACTTAATTGACCTTGTATCTCCACTCATTGTCCATTTTAGCTCCACTGACCATATAGATGCACTTTGTAGTTCATATTGTACTCAATTTGTTTCTCTGTAGTGTCCAAAAAACATGACTCTACCATGGTGGTTTTACCATGTTAATGCCATCAGATAACATGCAAACATGGTATGTGTAGAAAATAATGAATAATTTACATGGTGCTGTCAAATACCATAGTATACTTGTGCCATGGTAATTCCATCAGATACCATCATACAGGTGTGCTAGTATATTGTAAAGGCACTAAAGAACACCACCTAGGATACCGTAGCAACCACTTGGCACACAATATCAATCAACTACCAACACTATAGCAACAACCTAAAAAAACACATTATTGCACATTATTTACCACCTAACAACTGATTGGAAGTCAGAACCCTTTTAGCTGCACAACTGTTCTGCATTTATTTCATGAAATGTTCTCCACTTCCCACCATGTTGAGTAATCAAGCAGTTGATTGTGTGGGTCAGCTTGGAGATGGACTTTAAAACCTGGCTTGTGTCATTGGTAGAATGAAGCAGTAAAATATTGAATATACAGGTCACACATTCACCATTCACCCTTAACCCAGGGTTCCACTCACTTTACACTTTTTGAACTCCACCTACATTAAAAGCTGACTTCAGTTAGACTGTAGCTTGTCTTTTGCTACACAATTATTGTGTCTATTCTATTTAATTCATTCAGTTTCTGACCTAATTCAAAGGCAGTCCACAGTGAAACACTCCATATAACTTCACTGTGAATGGGTGGAGCTATACTTATGGATAATGAATTATTGATTTTAAGACTGTTTACATTACAAGCCTCATTAATCAATTTGGATTTTTTGCTCAAATCAGATTTAGCTATTTTGACAGTTCACATTCATAAACATAAGTGAGCTGTATCTGTAATATGAACAAATCTGTCTATGAAACAGCAGGCATGTACAAGTTGATACGTATATGCACGTTACCTCTGCACGGTTTGTATTGGGTTGCCAGGTTTGCAGAAATGCACTTGCCAGTAAAACTTCAGAGGTGGCAGGATGCAAATATTTTTTGCAGCAAATAGAAAAGCAAATGAATGAAAAGTTAAGATTTTAAGAAGACTAACTGTTGAAGCTTATTCAAATGTTTGTGATTAGATGCTTTAGAATTTGTTAGTTTCAGTTTGTATAGTGTGGTTTCCTGTAAGACAATGGGCTGAAGTATTTTGGGGATCTGGCAACTCTGCATTACTGAAACTGTATTAAAACAGGTAAGTAGTAGTTAGTAGATGATGTGTGAGGGCGAACACTTGGTGGACTGTACATGATCAGGTAGAGAAGGTGAGTAAAAGTCAGCCGGCTGATGTTGTAGCAGCTCTGTGACTAAACAGGAGAGGAGTCAGAACTGGTTTAGCACACGTGTACAGATTAAAAGGCATGAAATTTGATCTGATCACTCACTTTCATGTCACATGCTCACAAATCAGATACATATCTAGATGATCATTATGATGTAGGACCATATATGAAAGTGACTCAAATCTGATTTGAAAAGATCTGATTCACATTAAGGCAAAAAAAATGCAGATTAGAATCGCTTCAGCCCGGCAATATGAACGTGGCACTGACATGGGAGTATCATGGTAGTGTGTGTGATGTTGGTACAACTGTGACCGCTACCCCAAAAAAAAAAACAGACAAGGGCAGTTCTGTGGTCAGTTAGATGATGCTAACCAACCAGATGGGCTTTAAGCACATTTTACAAAGCAAACTTATTTAAACCACATTTATGGACAGAACCAGGCCTGGAAGTGGGAAGGGACAGGATGAAGGTGAAGGCTTAGTCAATAACTCAGATGGCCACCTGGAGCCACACATGTCTGGAACATTTCTCTTGATCTGTATTTGCCACGTATGCACACAGAGGGAAGAGCACACCCCTGCTGCCTCATATTGACCTGCCCCATGTCTGCACTGGTACAAGACAGGAAGACACTTGAGCAGACATTTTGAAGGATACTCATATGCTCATTATGCTCGTTATCTTGGGCACACTACAGTCAAAGCTCTTTGATTAGCCCCTTGACCTCTAAGGTGACTTCTCTGTGATTCCTCATTTTCATGACTCCTATCAGGATCAGATCAAAACTGATTGATTTTTGTTGCACTTTTATGATGTAAATAACATGAGCCAGACAAATTAAAGAGTAAATACTGTTACTTACAGTCTTATATCCATTAAAATAGTTCGTTTTGTTCATAATTTCATTCTAAAAGGTAAACTATCATATTTTATATTCATTACACACAAAGTGCCATATTTTAAAGCCTTTTTAAAATGTTGATCAGTATGACTTATAGCTTGTAAGCTGACTGTGAATGGAAGCATGAAGTGCTCTAAAATCTGGGCTGTGTTGACTTTGGATTTTGTGGACCAACACCAGCACCTCAAAACATCGCAGACTGCAGAAACTGCACACTGGACTTCAGACACCTTGGATTCTGTCTCTCCACTCTTCCTCCAGATTCTACCATCTTAAAAGAGATGGTTCTTCAATGGTTCTTTGGTAAAGAAAATGGTTCTATAATTAACCATGAACACTCAGGGTTCTTTGTATGATGAAAGAGATCTTCAGATTGATGAGGAATGTGCTGTAGGTGATTCTATACAGAAGCCTTTTGAAAATTGCTCTATAGAGCACCACAAATAGTTCCTATATTATTACAAGCTTCACATTGTAACAATAGCAGAAGCCCTTTGGTGCTATATATCTACAACATATTCCTCATTAATCTGAAGAACCCTTTCACTGCGCAAAAAAAACCATGCTTAGGACCACAGTTCAGAAGTGTGATGACTGGACTTGTGGAGGGAGTCCGAAGACGTGGAAGACCAAGAATAACCTGGATGGATAATATCAAGACGTGGACTGGATTATCAGGTGCTAGCCTGCTACAAGCAACCAGAGACAGATGGCATTGGAGAGAAGTGACTCGTCTGTGCAGCCTACAATCGCGAAGCAATGACGGCGTGTGACATGACATGACAAAAGCAGGATAAACCACCCCTGATTATGGAAACAATGGGCAGGTGTCCAAATAGCAATATATCATATATATAGTTTATATATGGAATTCATTCATTCAAGACCAAGTACTGCTTCTGCTGATTGGGTCAAGAGGTACCAATTTAGAGTGTCAAACTGGAGAACATAATATAAGTCTGTCTGGATCACGGCTAAATACCTAAAACAACGTTCAGAATGGATTTTCAATTCAGCATCTACAGTACGAGGAGGCCTCAATGAATACAAACCAATGAGCACATAATGGCCAATTATCGCTTTCAGACAATTTACCGAAAATACCAAGACAGGCCTAGTTTATCTGTTTTTATTCACACACACTTCTCACAAACTAATTAATTCTGATGATGCATAAGTATTTTTTAATGAGTGTTGGGAATACAGCCCGTAGTGACATTTCCCTTCCAAAACAAAACTGATTCCTCCGAGCTGGTCGATTTTCCAGCTGTTGACATTTAGAAAAATAAAAAAAAGAGAAGAAGAAAGAAAAAAAAACACAACAGAAAATTGATTCAAAAGGAAAACTCAACAGCCGCTTTCAAGTGCCAGTCTTAAAATCTTTCAATTAAAGTTGGCACAGGCAGACGGTTTTTCATCATAAAGCTGCACTGGTAATGACCACACTGGCATTTCTGAGAGAGATGTTCGGGAGGGGACAGTGGCTACCTGTCTCCGTTTTACACACTCTGACTGGGTCCTAATTGGCTGAGGATTGGGGAACCATTAGCTAATGGCTCTGAGAACATCTTGCGGACTACAAGTGCTGCCTTACTGTACATCTCCCATTTAGAAGTCAGTTTTGGGGGCACCTCGCAGCTCAGCCAAGCCCTCATTTCTCTTCCTCTATCAATCAATAAAGTCATTTAAAACTCCTGTTTTAAAATAGCATCAATGTGCTATACTGCACTTCTGAAACAGCAAGTCTCACAAATGTCTAGAAGTCTGACAGCTGCTCAAAAGTTTGATAACACACCTTTATTTCAGGGAAAAATTACATGAGGGGCAGCTATGGCCTAGTGGTAAGGATCTGGTCTTGTGACCGGAAGGTTGCCCGTTCAATCCCTGAACAGAACATGACTGAAGTGCCCTTGAGCAAGGCACCTAAACCTGGGCTCCCTGGGCGCCGGTGGATAAGGGCTGCCCACCGCTTCGGGCACAAATTCTCACAGCCTTAGTGTGTTCACTAGTGTGTGTTTGTTTCACTGCACAAATGGGTTAAATGCAGAGGTCAAATTCCGTTGTGTGAAAAATCACATTGGTGAATCTTAATCTTATTTAGTCCATAAACAACCGCAATAAACTATTAATCACTAGAACAG
>BRDA01013809.1:77487-92657 GCA_036984385.1 Crenuchus spilurus | reverse complement strand
CTTCTGAAGATGGTTTTCTGCAGAGATACAGATGGACCATAATAGAGTTTAGGGGATGTGTGTTGTTAACGATACACTTGCAAAGACTGTGATACAACATTATTACCAATTTAGGGTTTTAAAGCCAGTTTAACAGTGATAGGGGATCTTCTTCTTGTAAAGTTTCTACTTTAGAGTGCAGTGTAGTCTTTAAGTTCTGTCAGCTTATTTTGAAGGTCTGATTATATCAATATGCAAAATAATTTAGTTTCAGGTCAGAGGTCATGCTTTTTGGCCTTCCTTTTTATTTATTTATTTAATAATATTACATTTAATTTAGTTTACTGCAGTGTACAATATTTGAACAATACAATTCTGAATTAACCCTTTGCAGTTGACTCTCCCTCCGGCAGCATATTAAATCTCTTGTTGTAATGCGTTGTTATGCTCTTATATTGTGGTTAATTGTGTATCTTTCCTTCCTTCTAAGGTAGTAAGTAAGTACTAAGGTAGTGGTTGCTCTAACAGTGACTGTACTGAAGAGTTGTTTGGACTCTAACCTGTCTGTATTAGCAGAGATAATTGTCTTAATGGAATCAAGGCACTGTTGTGCGTCACTCTGGATAAGAGCGTCTGCCAAAAGCTGTAAATGTAAATATTAACAAAATTCTGCAAAATTACTTATATAACTTCGAGATTTAATCCTAGAAAGAAAACAAAACATACACTGGAAACCTTAAAGGATCTGTTTTCAAACGTATATAGCTTGAATTAAAATATTTTTAGATATTTGTGAGAGGAAATAAGCAGAGACACCTATATCTATATCTGTGAGAACGAGTCAGAGCCAGTCAGAAAGCTGCACATATTTTCCAGCCAAAATGATAATGACATGGTAATTTTGGACAAAGCATTGGTGGAATAGCCACCATTGAATGTGCAAAGAACTGTCACCTGAACAAAAGAACTCTCACCTGAGTGTTCACACCTACTGTATCTCAAATATTCAATCTATGAATCACGGATTGAGGGAAAACACGTCAAGTCACATTTGTTAAGCTTTAAAAATAAAACCACATAATATTTCTAAAAACTGTAATTGACTAGTGTGTAGTCAACACCTCTGTTTATTCAGTTCTGAGCTTCAAAGTCTTGACTAGAAATGTTTAGAGTGTTTTTTCACAACACATCAGCACATTTGAAAACAGGTTTTTGGAAAGTTTGGAGAGTTAAGTTTTAAGTTAAGTCTAAGTTTAGAGCAGATTTAATCAAAATATAGATTTATGACACTCTTACTGTTTTGACACTGTTGTTGCTGAGTGTGTGCTGAACAAACGTCTGTGTAACACTTTGGAAAGAAGTAATTTTAGATAATGTCTGTAATGTGTAATTTGTAAAAAAAAAAAAAAAAAAAAAAAAAAAAAACAAGGCATGTGAGACTACATTAGAGTGTCTGAAATGCCCTCAGACTCCAGGGAGTTGTATACTTTGGAAGTGTGTTCTGGAAAGTGTTATAGATGCTATAAATGCTGTGTGCAGTTGGGTGAGAGTACTGTGTACACACATACGGGAAACGTATTTAAGGGTCTGTTTGTATTTTTGTCCCTCTTTTAGCTTTGCTGTTTGCTGGGGTCGGGAAGTACATAGCACACACAGCACTTATTGACATTATCGGCTCTGAGGGATCCATGGCCTGGGGACTCAAGTGCCCTTGATTGGTTTTAGTTAATGATTTTTCTTTGTTCTCTTCATCTGTCTGTTAAATTAGGGAGGCTGGTTTGAATATCAATACCAAGGGCACTCTAAGTTGGAAATCCTAGTCATTCTTTATAGGTCACTATAAAGTAGAACCCTAAGCCACCCCCATCAATTGTGAATTTAATATGACTATGCACAATAGAGTATTAAAGTCCCAGATTGTGTTCTATTTAAACTCAATGTTCTAAAGTGTTAAGTTTTATTAGAGTTTTAATAAAGGGGAATATGAATGCAATAGCTTTTATGACTAAACGCGACTTCACTATAGTGGTTATTATACAAAAAGCCATGTACTCAGTAACCTTTTTGGTAAAGGTGTAAGCTAGAAAAACACTTTTGTTATGGAGATATGTGCACATCTGTATTAACCAGAACAACCTAAAAATTATTTGCGCGCTATTTGAGCTGCACTTCACACACTACATGATATTTAATCATTTAACCAGTGAATTCACATGTTTTTGACTTTCAGTTTTTAATTTATTGAAGTCTCCCCATTAGTAGATCAGAGCCAGGCCTTTTCTTGCCTATAAGTACTAGGGCTGTCATGATCATTAATTATTAGCTAATGATTAATTGCCATATACATAATTGTGAAAAATCTTGTGTGGTGCAATTCACTTTTAAAATGCAAGACTACAATGTACAAATTAACTGATCAGCAGTCCTACTTCCTGTCTGTCAATTCTCAGTATCTCTAAACTGACCACTAGGGCTGTGTGTTGGTAAAAACCTAGTGTTACAATATGTCTCATAATACAGGCATAGCTAATTACTATAATGTTAAACTGTAATATAAATTACAGTATGTATTTTGTTTTATCTGAAGTGAACTGTGAGCTGAGTTTGCTTATGCTGCTTGTTTACGTTGGAGTGGAAGAGTTTAATTTACACGAGATAGAATACAAAACTGACATTTATCAGTTGGGCATTTAACCCCCTGGATTTTGAGGGTATTTCAGATACTCTCTGATGTGGACTGACGGCTTTTTTTTTTATTTTTATACAAATTACACTCATCTAAAATTATTTACACAGGCTTTTGTTCAGCACAAAAACAACAACAGTGTAAAAACAGTACGAGTGTCAATATATATTTTGATAAAATCTGCTCTAAACTCTATTTTTAGATGTGCTGATATGTTTTGAAACACACTCTAAACATTTCTAGCCAAGACGTTTGAGCTTTGACCTGAATAAACAGAGGTGCTGGCTATGCACTGGTCATTACCGTTTTTAGAAATTGTATGTGGTTTTATTTTTAAAGCTTAACAAATGTGAGGTAACTAACACTAACCCTACATTAAATTTTTATGAGATGACTGTGAGGTGAGAGGGGAGAAATCTTTTGTTCAAGATCGCCTCAGGTGATAGCTCTTTGTTAAATCCACATTCCACAGATTTCAGACCACTGGAACTCACTAATGGAATGTCTGGAATTACCATGTCATTACCATATGAATGACAGATCATATGTTTTGGTGGGAAAATATGCACCAATGTCTGACTCACTCTCACAGTTGTCTCCTTATTTATTATTTATTCCTCTCACAAGAGTCTAAAATATATTTTGATTCAAGCTATATATATTTGAAAAGTAGACCTTTAAAGGTTTTTGAGTTTTGTTTAGTTTTGTTTCTAGGATAAAATCTTGCAGTTATGTAAATGTTTTTTCGGAATTTTGTTAATATGCCCCCAGCGGGAGAGCTGACTCCCAAGGGTTAAACTCAGCACAAAATGAACTATTATCCATCACAAATCTTTGCATGTAAACAATAAAAACATACTATTGTGATACTAAACAGACTGTACATAATGTGATACATGTACATGCAGTCATGTCACTCAATTATCTTAAAATAGAAATGAAACATTTCTATAAGCTATCAATATTCCTTGCCACTTCATTGAGAAATTACACGTGATTTGTAATCCTTGCATTAGTGTCCCATTTATAAAACTTTCAGAGCTTGTGATCATTATTATAACTGAAAGTTGTGGTAATAAATGGTTTCAGTTTTTGTTCAAAAGTTTACTTTTTTGTCCATTATCATACATGCACACATGCTAAAAAAACTAATCCTTGGCTGAATTGAAAAGTCTTCTTTACAGTCTCAGTCAGTGCATTTGTAGCACAAGGTGAATATGCTTGCTTGATTTACGCTGCTTCACTCTCTAATTGACATGCTCAATTTTTTACATCTGCAAGTAGTCTGTCTGCTCCTACCTGTACCATATCTGGTGGTGCAAAGCTGTATAGTTTTACAGAGTTATTTATGAACATGTTGGTTTTTTTTGCCAATTATGATGGCTGTTTTACACTACCCTTAATTGTTCCCCCAATGAAATGAGTCGCTCTTCACCCGCCCTCTAAACTCAAAGTCTCTCTCTCTCTCTCTTTCTCTGTCTCTCTGTCTGTCTCTGTCTCTCTGTCTCTCTGTCTGTCTCTGTCATTCTCTGTCTCTATCTCTGTCTGTCTCCCTCTCTTGCTCTCGCTCTCACTCTCTCTCTCTCTCTCTCTCTCTCTCCCCTGCAGGAGGAGAAGAAAGAGCACCCAGGAGGATTGTGGGTCGTTCCTTCTGCCGCCTACACCGTGTTAATGAGGTGCCTTCGGGAAGGGGTAAGACTGCTGCAGAGTCCTCAACATGGTCTCTGTGTGTGTGTGTGTGTGTTTAGGGGGCTGGGGTGGGGGGGATCTGCGTGATAATGAACCCTCTGCAGCCCCTACAGGCATTGTTTGCTAGCCGCGAGTCAAGGGCGCATGGCAGACTCCGTCGTCAGTCAGCCCTGTCATACACACACAGTACACACATGCACACAGCACACCTGCAGCAGAATTTTTTGCAGTAACGCTTCTGCTTATCAGCACAGCAGTAGTTAACATAGCCGGCACTGTTTAAGGGTAGAACCCATTGTAGTCTGGCTTGAGCAGGGCAGCTGTATTTCTGCTGCTCTATTGCCCTGCCCTACACACACAGACACACACCTACACACACACACACCACATTACAGTAAACCCCCTCATACCCTTACAGTCTCTCAAACTGTCTCACATTCTCTTGCCCTTAATATGTCTCTCATTCTCTTTCCTTACCTGCTCAGTCTGTGGAAAAAATGGTTCATTCAACAATATTTAGACAATTGTCCACTTACCTCAAGACATGTTTGGAGTCCAGATTTTGCTCAAGCTCATAGTCACCTAAATAGGCCAGTCATTTCCCTCAAAATGCATCACCACCATGTCTTTCAGCTGGCTCCGAATACATCCAGTTCTTAATTAATTTCACACAGACTTGTTAGTGTAATTTGGTACACAGTGTGAGTTACTGTCACAGTATGAGTACACAGTATGAATTTGGGCTCCAAACATGTCTTGGCTGATGGTCCATGTCTGAGGGAAGTGGAGAAATATGTAAATATGATTTCTGGTTGAGCCGTCCCTTTGAATCAGTTTATTTCTTCCGAATCCGAATCAGGCTTAATTGGCTAAGTACGTTTGCACATACAAGGAGTTAGTTTTTGGTCTCACAGTAGCTCTCAGTACATACAGTAATATAAAGAATACAGAACTAGACAATAGAACTTAAACTAGTGCAGTGACATAAACATATCATACACGTGTCATACATTAACAGACATTGGAGAACAAGGGTGGAAGAACAGAATAATTAAAGTGCTGGCAAATTGGGTGGGAAGTAACAATACTATGAAGAGAATAAAATGGAATAAACATAATGGAATTTTCTATATTTAAATAGAGTAGAGTAGAATCTGGGTACAAAACTGAGACAGATATCATAACTAAGGTGATATGCTGTGATTGTCAGTGTGATGATGTGAGGAAAGAAGCTTCCAACTTTCATTCTATTTTTCTCTATCCATCTATCTTTTACATTCTGTCTGTGTCTTTCTGTGTCTGTCTCTCTTTATATGATTCTGTGGATATTAAAGATTAGTTGATTATTGGTTTATTAGCAATGAAACCATGGAGCAAGGGCCTACAGTAGAAATGTGGATGGAAATTTCATTAGCAAAACACTTCAACATTTAAGTAAGGGCTAAAATTGCAGAGACCTTTTTCCTCAGTTGACAAATTTTTCGTCATTTGATTGATGGCCTCCAGCACTGGTTCACCAGCTGCCAATTTCCGACTGGTAGACTGCCAATAATTGGCGAAAGTTGTGCCCTCTAGCACATTGTGAAAGTGCCCAAATTTAGTGCTCTGCTGTGCCTTGCTTGTTCTGTAGTTGAAGCTATTTGAGTAGCAATGCTATTCCTAAAGCCACAGCATAAACAAAATGACATTCTTATTACAGTGCTGGAAATGCTCAAAGGTTGCAAAATATTTAGCTGGTAAAACTTCATAGAAAACCTCAAACCCAGCTTATTTCACACTTTTGGTTCCACTCAGGAACCATCCATATGGGCAGAACCACTAACTACAGGCGAAGAGAAACATGTTATCGTGCTAGTTTTCTCAAGCTGAACTATTGCACAGCTTAAGGCTTCTGCATATAACTCTTCAATTGCTTTATTTAGTACAATATTTTTAGTATTACCTCTCCTGCTTGGCGTCAGGGTGCATGTGAGAGGCGCAGGGGAGGTGCCCTGTTTAATGAGGAGATTTGTTGGCTGCGTATCCAACGCGCTGTAATGAGTACACAAGCCATGGAGTGCACTGGCAGGACGTGTACGTCTGTGTGCACTGCGCCCTAACACCTTGACTAACAACTGCGTCTGCTATCCAGGGAGAGACTGAGAACACACTTCCTTTCTAGGACACATGGCTGATAAGCAAGTCTGGCTCACTGCATTAATAGGCTCAGTAATCAGGGAGCAAGCTGCTTTTCCTCCTCTCTCCCTCTTTCTCTTTCTCTCTCTCATTCGCTCGATCTCTCGCTCATTCTCTCTCGCTCCATTCCCTCTCGCTCCATTCCCTCCTTCCTGTTTAACTTACCACTCTTCAACTGCACAAACAATGATGCTCTGAAGCTGTGAAATATTGCCTGTTATGATGCACTGTGCATAACCCTTAGAGCTTTGTCTTGTCGGTGGCAAGTTACGTATACTGAAGCTGCCATAACACCAAATAATGTAGGCAGCTATAAATAACCCACTATCATTATGCAGTGTGGAATGACAGGTCTTTGTAGAACACTGAAATTACTGATAGTTCTTAAATTATTTCCTGGTACTTTTTAACTGTTTCATGGTGCCTTGAGTAGTGTGCATATGTGAGGTCAGTGGAGGAACATGTGAGAAGGTGTTTGTATATTGTGTGTGAGAGAGGTAGTTTGTACAGTTCAAATATTGCTGTATTTATTATACAAATGATCCCTCTGTCTAGTTCTAATATGTGCTGTAAACATTCTTACCAATCTCAAAAAATCCAGACGAGTATTGTATATTTCATAAGAGTAATGAATAGAGGTGGGTGATATGGCAAAATGTCATATTGTGTTTTTATGTTTTTTTGCAATACACAATATGCCACAATATTTATTATTTCTGACATCTGCTAAGTTGGAACAGACAATTTAAGCCAATGTTTTATAAATACTGCCAAACTTCATTTAATGATTTTTATTCAACATTCTACACACTGTGTTGCCAATCTAATCCAAAAAACAGGACTGATTATGCTCTCATTTTAATGAAACACACCATTTAGAAATATAGTGGAACTGTGGTTTTCATCATTAATCTGTTCTAATGTGTCTGATGATAACTGAAATGAATTATAAGTGAAGCAATATTTCTCATAAGAAATAATGTAAATCCAATCTGTTATCTGTTCCAGACACTCCAAAATATGAACATTTATAACAAATAACAAACATTTTATATAGATTAACTATAGTTTTACATACATAACACAATGATAAATAAATATAAAAGACTAAAGAAATTGATTAATTAACATTTAACATGACTCTTATTTGTTTACGTAAGGTTCCACTGTACTGATGATATCCATGATATGCTCAGTAAAGTATATTGTGAGATATCATGATGTAATTCATCATAACACTAAAAACTGTCATATCTCCCAGCTCCAGTAGTGAATGTGTTCAGGTAATTCAGCATATTCATTTTTTTGTAAAGATCCAGGCCAGTTTTAATCATGCTAGATGAAATGTGTTTTAATAAATTGCACATCTCCTAACCATAATGTGTCCAAATGTATGTGGACACATCTGAAGAATGCATTCAGCTACATTAATTTGCATACTGTACTGATACACAACTTGTCTAGTCCTTGTAGAGAAGTACTGCCAATAGAAAAGGACTCTGCAGCAGATAATCATGAACCTACTGGCACCATGTCTAATGCCAGGTGTGAGCTAGAGGGGTGTAAAGCCCTCCCAGCATTGAGCTGTGGAGCAGTGGTACTGTCTTCTCTGGAATGAAGGTGCTTCATTTAATATTTTTGTGATGAGTTGGGGATGAGGTGAGGTGGCGGTTGACCATCATTCTGACCTCACTAATGCTCTTGTTGTTGAATGCAGTCAAATCCAATGCTTCAAAGTCTAGTAGAAAGCCTTGCCTGGACAGTAGAGACAGTTACTCTGACAGGATAAACTCATTTTAATACTTTTGATTTTGGAAGAAATATTGAACAAGGAGGTGTACCAATACTTTTCTCCATATAGAGAATATATGTATAGCAATATAATCCCAATATGATTTTGACCATGCAGTTCTGGTGTGCATGTTTGTTTGTGTGCAATGTGGCTTATTTATTTATTTTTTTATTTGTGTGCAGTGTGTGTGAGGGAGTAAATACGCTATGAGGCTGATGTAGGCAGTAATTGTAATGCCTGAGAGTGCTGACCTGATAGAGAACCTCTGCTGATTCAGAGCCCGCCTAGCTCAGGAAATAAGACATCAAGGTCTAAGAGAGAGAGAGAAATAGAAATGCAGGAGGACACTGGAAATGTGTAGGGGGTGCATACTAATACATACCATGAGTATGAGAGAGAGATTGTGTTGAAGTACTCTGCAATGGAGAGAGAAAAAAATGTTCTCAATTCAGAGTGAGAATGCTCTTAATTCAGAGTGAGGGGGAGAGTACCACACAGACTGAATTCCAGGTCAGGCTGCAGCTGGAGGAGGTGTGTGTGTGTGTGTGTATGTTTGTGTTTGCAGCAAGGATGATGAAAGGTCCATATGCACTCATCCCTTAAGTGGCGTGTATTAGAGCCCTAGGCTGAAACTGGGCATCACAGTATTCCTCCATTAAATATTTATAACACGCACGCTCTCACAGACAGTGTGAATATTCCATCCCCTTCTATCAGTTCTCCACTATAATTCGCATCCATACTGTGTGTTGATCCCCATATGACTCAATATAATTACCAGTTCAGGGCTGTGGTATAGCCTGCTGTATCTGTATCATTTCACTGTATGCCATGAACGTTGTCCTCACATGTTTAGTGAAGAGACTCTGCTAAATCAGTCATGAGTCTGCCATGCAATATACATAGCGTTTGGGCTTTTGATTCTGTAACAGACACTTCTGATTGCAGGAGCTATGATTACTGAGTTACTACAGTCTTGAGTTTGACTGTGTTGTGTGCTTTCATTCCCTTCTTACTGTATCTATCTCAAATGCTTATCCTGAAAATATACTACCGGTATATGTTCAAATGTTTGTGGACACCCCTTCTAATGAATGCATTCAGCTACTTTAAGTTGTACCCATTGCTAACATAACTGTGCAAATGAGCACACACAGTTTGTCTAGACCCCGTTGAGCGATACTGCCAATAGAAACTGACTCTCTGGAGCAGATAAACATCAGCCTACTGACACCAAGCCTAATGCCAGACGTGGTAAAGAGCGGTATAAAGTCCCCATCATTGAATACAATGGAAATATGTTGCAATACATTTGTCCTTATAGTGTAGCTAATGTAGTAAATTCATTCCATTCATTATATACTGTTCCCGTCAATTTTTTATTTCAAAACAATATCGTCAAAATGAACATATGCCAGGCTGTGTCTCTGACAGACTTTCGAGTGTGATGTTCTGAAGCCACATTAGTGCTAATGAAAGTGTGTTTGGCTGTGTGATAGGCTGTGAGGGATGATTAATGGAGTTGAGAGGGAGAAGGGCAGATGAAACAGTGCGAGCAATGTAATGAAAGCCTTGGCTGGTAGGACTGATTTACATAGTTCTTTATTCAGGGCCAGGTGTGCTGCTTCTTCAAATGGACACAATTATAGCCTCTCTAAACTCCCCCCCCCCCCAGAACAGAATACCCACAACACATATACACACACACACCCTACAGAGACCCATTATAGCAGCTGTACAGGCTCTGAGTAATCTCATACACATGCACAAACAAACTGGGCTGAGAGGTAGAGGGGTCTCAAATGGACCTACTTAGCTACTGCTCTGTACACCCTCTTAGCCCAGCAATCTTCTTAATGCAGAGTTTAATCACTCATGCTTATTGAATGCCAAAATTAAGGTTTGTGTACAAATAAGTACACATTTTTGATGTTGATGGATTGAAAATAAATTTGTCATAATTTGTAGTAAATTATTTTTAAGTTGTCTTATAAAGGTGTAGTGAGTTCAATATAGTGTCAGAAAATACAGGTTAATAAATATTGTAAACGTGAATCAAAATTTTAAACCACATTCTTGACATGTCTCTCAAGAACCCCTTTGCTTACCATTTTCTGTCTTTTATGGAAACTTCCATCAATGGCATCTGGCCTCATTTTATCAGAGTAAAGTTGGTAGGGAAGGTGTAGTGGTTTATGTGCACACCCTGGTTCAACACACCCACCTTTTTTCTCCATAGTCACTTCTCAGTTTTGGGGATTATTTTGTTGGCCACTTAAATTTGAATTAAAGTACAGGGGTGGGGGGCTTGAACATAAATAAAATTAGCATTAATTATTAATAAATATTAACATGTAAACAAACTATTATTAATAATAATATTATTAATAATATTGTATTGATAACTATTGGTTACTATTAATAATGTACTAATAATAGCTATTAATAGTTATTAATAATAAAATAATAAAATGTATGTTGAGATTAAAATTGATTATTAATAAAATCATTTTATTAATAATCATCAAAGATTAATACATCATTAAATATTAATTAATTATTAAATTGAACTTTTAATAAAACTTGAACTTTTTCAGTTCACTGTGTTTTCTTGTAGTTCTTCTTGTTTTCTATTGTTACTGTTTACTCTTCCCTTTGTGGTTTGACTGGTTGTAAAGCATGTAGCATAAAATTATCACCGAATTGTGTGTTTCACCTTGTTAGTCAACTTCACTCCAACTCATTACCAATTTTACACTTATTTTTGAATATATGGTCTTTAGAACTTATTTACAGAAAATTATACCTTGTCTAAAAGGAAACAGTAAAATCTGCAGGGGACCAAAACTGCCTTTTGAAAAAGTGCAGGGAACATATACCACCCTACTCCAAATTACATCCGTGCTGCAGTGTATAATAATTTAAGAGACAAGGCATACATCACTTAAAGCAGGCTCGAGCAGAAGACTTAAAGTGGCCCGATATGTATTTGACTGCTAGCTGTGAGGTAGCAGCACACATAAATGCTGATTCTGCAGATGTGAATTTGGGAGAAATACATAATTCTGGTAAAGTTTGGCTTGAGCATGGCCCCAGGCTACAGTAGAGCTAGAGAGCTGAGAAGTGATTTGTGTGTGTGTGTGTGTGTGTGTGTGTGTGTGTTTGAGGGAAAGGAGAAGAAGAAGCAGTACTCTAGGGAATAGCTGTCCTCACCTTTTCTCTCTTACCGTGTACTGTGTAACCCCAAACTCTGACACTGTGTGGGTTTGGGCTGTTGACTCACATGGGAGCTACTGTATAAATAAACATATAGGCTATTCTGTACCACTGTATAGGCTGGTCAGCCCTGTGTAGATGGTCACAGGGCCTTTTGTGTGGGCATGGGCTTTTGGCTTGCATCATATAATTCTATATTCTTGGGATCATACAGAATGTAGCCTATTGTAGCATTCGAGTGTTGTTTATGGTAGAATATTTCTAATGAATATGATTATTTGACCAAAGGGGAGCTAATCCTACATGAACACTCCAATCCAGAGATGATGGCCTAGAGGCAAGATCATTTACAGGTCTCTGTATCACTGCACTCAGCTGAGTGCTGAGATAAGTATTTGTGGGTTGTTGGCTATATTGCATGCTCTCTCAGCTGGTCTGGTCAAGTCAGACTATAGAACTCTCCATTACACCAGTGAGAAGCTCCTTAAAGCAGCTCATGCAGGCCACAGTGGAAAGGCACTTATAGTGGCTACGAAAAAAGCCCAGACCTGCCTCAATTCAGAATCCATTTTGTTATGGAGGAACCTCGGGTTGTAGAGTGGAGTTTTATTTTCTCTAGGTTCCACTTTTTTTTTAAGGCTGCTGTACCAAGAAAAAAAACTGCCTGCTCCACATCCCTTCTCCTGACTTGCCCTCCAGCAGGCTGTCAATCATTTCCCCTGTCCTCTTCCTTAGCTTCTGCTCCAAACCACCACCCTAAACACTCCACAGAACCAGTGAGAGGGCCAGCATTAATCCTGCCGCTGTGGACGTAGTGTTTTTACACTTTACCACATTAGTATTACATTCATGTGTTGTACTATACATCTGTATGTTCAGAATGCATTGGGGCAGTTTTTCATGAGCTGAGTTGAGCCTCCGCTTTTTCCCCACTGAGAGAAGGGCTGCTAGTGTTATTGCAGTGAAAACATGACTATTGCATCGGAACAGTACCACGGAATGACTCAGAGATATGCCCTACCTTGCCTTTTGGTATTTTCCTGATTCTGTTCTTGCTGCTTGGTGAATGGTGTTAAATGTTTAATTTTCACTTGTTTCAGCCATGGAGAGTTATGCTCAAGGACAGGAGGCCTAGAGACAAAAATACCCAAATGAGTTTTTATGTGTCGGCCTTCACTTTTGCTTAGAAAAAGTTGTTTGTGGCATGAAAATTCAGCAATTTATTCAGCAAGAACTGCTGTCTGTTGAGGGGGTATATTCCCATGATGTAATTCCGTGAAATCAGGAGAACACTACATCCTGCTTTTATATTTTCATGTTGTAATAAATTGAATGAAATACTACTTATTTGAATGTAATATGCACCGTTCACTTTTGAAATGTGGTACAGATACAGAATTGATTTTAGACACAGGAACAGCAAGTACTCTTCTTAGTCATAGCAAAGCAGCATTAATTTAGCAGTCATTTTTAGAATTAGACAAGAATGATAGTGATGGTAATATACCTGTTCCTGTTTTAGCATCTAGTAATTGGGTATAATATATAAAACTGAATGCATGTTGTCATATGGTGATTGTAGGGGCAACTACAGTGACTAGAAACAAATCTGTGACCAGATCAGAATCACCTTTTTAGGTCCACACAGAATTTTTCAAAATGTCACATTTATTGATGTGAACAATTGATAAACCATTAAACTAACATTTGATTTGAGGTTAGAAGTTTAAACTTATGTTCTAGATTAAAAATCAGTTCTATAGTGGTTTCTCCTAGTAAGCAATGTGCATTACGTGTTGTATTAAGCATTTTGTATTGAGTTTGTTCTATGATTTCATTCTTAGTTCTTTGGTTAGATCTTAGTTCTTGGTTTGGTTGATGTACAGTGTACATCATTCTTTGTGCTAAATTAAATGCTGCACTCTGCACTGGGTGTTGAGCAACTTCAAATTTGCATTTCTTTCCTGGATGTGTGTGTATTTATATAATATCCATTCCAAGTATCCTCCAGACACAGTGCTTACACATTTAACCCCCTGAAGTCTGAGGGTATTTTCAGACACTCTGATGTAGTCTGACATGTCTTGACTTTTTTTTTTTTTTTTTTTTACAAATTACACTTGTCTAAACTTATTTTTCCAAGGTTTTACACAGGCTTTTGTTCAGCAGAAACTCAGCAACAACAGTGTCAAAACAGTAAGATTGTCATAAATCTATATTTTGATTAAATCTGCCCTAAACGTAGACTTTCCAGATGTTCAGATGTGCTGATATATTGTGAAAAAAAACACTAAACATTTCTAGGCAAGATGTTTGAGCTCTGAATTGAATAAACAGACGTGTTGGTTAATATGATCCTTTGTTTGCAATTACAGAGGTCAAACGTTTCCTGTAGTTTTTCACCAGGTTTGCACACACTGCAGCAGGCATTCTCCAGATCAGCCAACCCCCATGCTTCACAGTAGGGATGGTGTTTTTGGGATGGTACTCATCATTCTTCGTCCTCCAAACACGGCGAGTGGAATTAAGACCAAAAAGTTCTATTTTGGTCTCATCTGACCACAGCACTTTCTCCCATGACTCCTCTGGATCATCCAAATGGTCATGGGCAAACTTAAGACGGGCCTGGACATGTGCTGATTTAAGCAGGGGAACCTTCCTTGCCATGCATGACTTTAAACCATGACGTCTTAGTGTATTAGCCACAGTAACCTTGGAAACAGTGGTGCCAGCTCTCTTCAGGTCATTGACCAGCTCCTCCTGTGTAGTTCTGGGCTGATTCCTCACCTTTCTTAGGATCATTGACACACCACGAGGTGAGATCTTGCATGGAGCCCCAGTCAGAGGGAGATTGACAGTCATGTTTAGCTTCTTTCATTTTCTAATAATTGCTGAAACAGTTGATCTTTTTTCACCAAGGTGCTTGGCAATTGCCCCATAGCCCTTTTCAGCCTTGAGAAGGTTTACAATCTTGTCTCTGTTGTCTTTGGACAGCTCTTTGGTCTTAGCCATGTTAGTAGTTAGGAGTCTTACTGATTGTGTGGGGTTGGCAGGTGTCTTTATGCAGCTATCGACCTCAAATAGGTGCTTCTAATTTAGAATAATAAGTGGAGTGGAGGTGGACTTTTTAGAGGTGGACTAACAGGTCTTTGAGGGCCAGAATGTTTGCTGATTGGCAGGTGTTCAAATACTTATTTGCAGCAGTAACACACAAATAAATTATTAAAAAATCATACATTGTGATTTCCGGATTTTTTCTTTTAGATTATGTCTCTCACAGTGGACATGCACCTAAGATGAAAATTTCAGACCCCACCATGATTATTTATATATACTTATTTTCCTCACTATTTATATATATATATAAATATGTATGTATGTATGTATGTAACATATGTAACGTATGTATGTATGTATGTATGTAACATATGTAACGTATGTATGTACGTACGTACGTACCCCAAGTCAGAAAAAGTGTTTTTTACATTTATTTTGACTTTTAAGACTAAGAGTAAGAATCCAAGATATCTCATTGTCCATACTGTCCCAACTCTTTTCTGATTTGGGAAAAAATCAGAAATCTTCTAACTGTAGCTTTTAGGCAAAGCTGGGTCTCACATCTGCAGTGAAATA
>BRDA01013809.1:38945-69772 GCA_036984385.1 Crenuchus spilurus | reverse complement strand
CCCATGAGTACTGATATGCACTCAGCATTCGATATCCAAATGTTAATTCTAGTATACTAGTACTAGTAAATACTAGTACAACTGTAGTATTTTTTCGCATTTGTACTTTCCCACTATTGTAAGTCGCTTTGGATAAAAGCGTCCGCTAAATGCAGTGTAATGTAATGTAGTAGCTGCAGTAGTAGTAATAGTATAATAGTAGTAGCTGTAGCAGCAGCAGTAGTACTACTACTACTACTACTACTACTACTAGTAGTAGTAGTAGTAGTAGTGTAGTAATAGTAGCTGCAGTAGTAGTAGCTGCAGTCATAATAGTACAGTAGTAATAGCTGGAGCAGTAGCAGTAGAACTGGCAGTAGTAGTGTAGTAATAGTTAGAGATGGACCGATCGGCGTTTTTGATGCCGATTTCGATTTCCGATCCCTTTTCAGCGTGATCGGCTATTAGCCGATACCCATCAAGGGCGGGGCTATATGCCACGCAAATCTAGGAGCAGTTGTTGGCACAAGCAAGACAAAATATGGTCGAAACTGTTTATTGCCGTTAATAAACTCATGTGAACATCACATCTATAAAAACATTAGCAGTAAATGACCTAAATCATACAAATACAGCCAATATTGCAGTAAATTTAGATTATTAATAAATTTTAAACAAAAAATACAGTAAATGAAATAAATACAGGCAAAATTTCAGCCATTAAATGCAGATCCATGGTTATTTTACAATGAAAAAACTGCAACCAAATTTAAGCAAATCAAATTTAAATTAAAGTAAATTAAAAGGTCAGTACTAAAATCATTAAACCTTTAACCTGTAAATTATACAGATACAGACAATACTGCAATTCTAATCAATAAACCTGCATTAATGATTATCAAACGAAAAAAATAAATTATCAAAGTCAAGGTGCACCTATTAAACATAGACCCTTGTTTTAAAACGAAAGCTGCAACCATTCAATGTAGATCTTGAATTATTATTATTATTATTATTATTATTAATAATAATGAAAAACAGTAAGCTAGTTAGCCGTGCTAGCTCTGCTGTTTGCTGATGATACTCACTGTATTCAGTCGCGAGATGTACTCGTGTCGTATCAGATTAGTAGTATTAAATGTCTTTGTCTTGGTTCCTCCTCGAGGGACGTTGACTTCACAAATTTTACAAATTGCCTTGGATATGTCTTTTTCACACAAGGTAAAACACTGCCAGACTGACGACATTCTGTATATCCGCACATGCAGCTGAACACTGTAAGCAGGTTCTTTAGCCACTCGCGACTCCTTCTGTTTTAGTCTGTTTGTCAAAAAAAGGGTATGTATTTCCCTCTAGTGGTTCAGCTAGGAATTGCAGGGACCTGACAGGATGTGGTTCGCGGAGGGCTCCTCTTCCTTGATGAAACGCTAGCTGGAAATACAGAAATCTTGAGATTGGCTAAATTTCAAAAGATATCGGCCGATCGCCGATCACATATTTTGATTAAAAATCGGCCGATACCGATACATAGCCGATCGATTGTTCCATCTCTAGTAATAGTATAATAGTAGTAGTTGCAGTAGTAATAGTAGTAGCTGCAGTCATAATGTTACAGTAGTAGTAGCTGAAGCAGTAGAACTGGTGGTAGTAGCTGCAGTAGTAGTAGTGTAGTAATAGTATAGTAGAAGTAGTAGCTGCAGTAGTATTCATTTATTTTATTACGTTACACTTATATAGCGCCTTTCTAGATACCCAAGGACGCTGTACAGTTGACACACTCAGTTAAGACACACTCAACTACACACACCGGTGAGAAGCAGCAGCCAGTCGCACACAGCATACTCTCAACCGGAAGCGACCGTCCACCTGGAGGACTGCATCGAGCACTAGGGGGATCACCCAGGACGGAGTGTCAACCATATCTGGGCATACACACACACACACACACACACACACCAGGGTAATTTTAAAGTAGCCAATTCACCTGAACTCCATGTAGTAGTAGCTGCAGTCACAATAGTACAGTAGTAGTAGCTGGAGCAGTAGCAGTTGAACTGGTAGTAATAGCTGTAGTAGTAGTAATAGTAGCTGCAACACTAGTAATAGTAGTTGTAGTAGTAGCTGCAGCAATAGTAGTAGTGTTCAGTGTTGCATTTTTACTCTGTTACATTGTCGGAAAGAATTTCACAGACTGTAGGACTGATTTGTTTTAACTTGTTTTAACCTTCATATGAAGACATTAATTAACATGAGATCAGCAGTACAACACAATTGTGAAGAGCAAAGCCCAAGATACTCACATCTGTGTGTATAAAAAGCCAATAGTGTATGAATAATGAACACAATTGTGAGGTCTATTCTGCCTTACTGAACTGAATTTGTACTGCCTTACTTAATTTTAAGAATTAGAGTGTTTGTACAGAATTATAAAGCCCCCAGAGAAATAGTATATGAGGTTTATATACAATTAATATGTTACTTCACTCTACCTCAGAAAATATGTTTCAACAAAAGAATCTGCTGTATTGAGGCAGTAATTGCTACTCGATAAGGATGGAAGATGGATTGTACTTTCAGTCATTTGTACAGTATTAGTTTGACAGAGGCTCCAGGAAGCTGTTTGGAAAACTGATAGTCTTTCTTCTAGGCTCCACATGTTTCAGTTTTGTTGTATTGCTTTCCACAGTGAGTTCTATTACTCAGATGTTTTTTTTATAACCAGTCTCAGAAATCCATAATTCCATTCAGTTGTAAAATGAGACCAGGCGATCCTTCAAGTTCTTTTTGCCTAAATTGCAAACCTCTGTCTTATATGAAAATGATCTCGTTGTTTCTACACCATTTAAATAATCATAAACAGCCTCTTTTTGTAATTCATGCATAATTAATTTGTAGACAGCTCATTTGTGCTGAAGACCCTAATTGGCCTCAGTCCTGTCTTATAAATACAATATGTCATCACCGCCAGCCATGATGTTCAAACAGGCGTGGAGTCCACAGTGATCTGCTTCCATCTCTCTACTGGATGCCTCTTGATGTTCTCCTCTTGCTTCCATTCTCCCCTCGTTTTCTCTCTCTCTCTCTCTCTCTCTCTCTCTCTCTCTCTCTCTCTCTCTCTCTCTCTCTCTCTCTCTCTCTCATCCTCTCTCTCTCTTTCTCTCTCATCCTCTATCTCTGTATCTTTCTCACACTCTTACAAGTGTTCCCCTGGTGCAGTGTGTCAGAACTGACCCTACTCTCTATCTCCCACAGTGAGAGCAGCTTTCTCACCGCTCTCATAAACACTTCCCTAATTAGCTCTGCAGTGTCGGCCCTGCAAAGCTGCCGCTGACAGGCACCACAGCCCTTCTGCAGACGCGTCAATCCGGACGCACTGCGCCCAGCATCTTACTGCTCCAAGCGCATACAACGAGTATACTTAAAACCAAATGAGGAGCTGCTTTTAACTTATAAACAGTCTGAGAAAATGGAAGTAGTGCTAGCTGTGCTGTAAAACTGATCTTTTCTGGGCTTTTAACAGATGGCCTAAAATAAGTGATGTTGTTTATCTTGAGGTTATAAGCATGTTCTAGAACAATGTCATAATTTCACAGTGGCGATAAATACTACATTAATTTTGATAATATCTGCTTGTATTTGTTATTTGAGTACTGGTACTAATTTCTAGAAAGCCTTTAACATGGACTTTGTTTGTCTGATTTTCTGTGGCAGTGTTACTATACAGCAAAATAATCCAGCTGGAGCACTAACAACTTCACAACAAGATGCAGTGATATTATATTCCAACCCAAATCAGAAAAAGTTGTGACAGTATGGGAACTGCAAAAAAATTATTATTTTTTTGCCTTGCCAAGAGATTGATTTGGCAAACCTTTAGAGTTACATTCATAAATGCCACATAAAACTATTCTGTCCAAAAAGAAGTATTATATGAAGTGGTGTTGAGCTCTCCGGGCTCAGTGGCATCTAGAATGTACCATCACACAGTAGAAATGTGTATTGTGGTCAGACAAATGAGTATTCCAGATCTTCTTTTGGAAGAAATAGATGCTCCAAACCACAGATGAATAGGACCATCCAGACTGTTATCAGTCCAAAAGCCAAGGTCTGTCTGGGATTGGTCAGTGCCCTTGACAAAGGCAACTTTTGTGATGGCAGCATTTATGCAAAAAAGTACACTGAGATTTTAGAGCAAAATATGCTGCCTACAAGGCGGCATCTTTTCCAATGACCTCCAGGCATTTTTCAACAAGACAGTGCAAAACCACATGCTGCACGCATTACAAAGACATGACTTCGGAAGAAGTGGGTACAAGTACTGAACTGGCTTGCAAGCAGTCTTGACCTATTCTCAGTAGAAAAACCCTGTAATGTTGCACACCTCAAGACGTGTTTGCAGGAAGAATTGGGAAATAAATAACACCTGAAACACTTAATCGCTTGGTATCCTCAGTGCCAAAATGTCTTAAGTTGTCAGAATGAATGGCAACATTAGAAAGTGGTAAATGCTTTACCTTCACAACTGGTTTTGGGATGTTTCCATATTGTTAACCTTTTCTGATTTGGGGTGTCTTTAAATTAATGGTATGTAACTAATGTCCAGAGATCTTTTCTGATTAATTTGTTCATTGCTGATACAGTATAGAATCTGCATAGAAAAGAAATTGCAATGGAATGGAACCCAGAGCATGGCCATGTACTAAACACCAGCTAGATTGGTATAAAGCCCCTCAGCACTGGACTGTGGAACAAGCTGTATTCTCTGGAGTGATTGAGCATCATCCAGTACTTTTTAAATGAGTTCCAGAACTAGTCACCTAACATCTTTGTCTGACTTCACTAATGTTCTTGTGGCTGAATGTAATCAAATCCTCACAGCAGTGTTTTGATATCTAGTACTGGATTTGGGAACTGAAGGATTGAGTCTAAGACAGTTTGCAGATTTCTTTGCTCTGAACCCGCAACTGGTAATTTATGAGATGTGTTTGAACAAGAAATTTGCCAAACTGCAGAAATCCAACATCACAGTTCCCCACCATTGATCTACCGTTAAGCCTTCCTTGAACAATAGATGCTGTTACTGCTGCAAATACAAATAAAATCCCTAATAATACTCGTGATTAACTCTCTGGAGTTGGCGCTCCTGCCAACAGCATATTAACAAAATTCTGCATAAACACTTGTATAACTGCGAGATTTTATTCTTGACAAAATGAAACAAACCCCGGAAACCTTAAAGGGTCTACTTTTCAAATGTATATAGCTTGACTCAAAATACATTTTTTGGATATTTGTGAGAGGAGCTTAAATAAGCAGACACATTGTGAGAGTGAGTCAGAAAGCTGCACATTTTCCCCATCAAATGACGCAATCCATCATTCATATGATAATGACATGGTAATTCTGGACATTCAATTTGTTGGATTACTGGCCGTGGAATGTGAACCAAACAAAGACCACTTACCTGAGGTGAACCTGAGTAATAGACCTTTCCCTGAGTATTTCACACCTATCTCATGAATATTCAGTGTATGGTTAGAGGCTGAGGAAAACAGTGTCACCTCACATTTGTCAAACTTTAGAAATAAGCACACATACAAGTTCTAAAAACTGTAATGAGCAGTGTGTAGCCAACACCTCTGTTTATTCAGTTCAGAGCTCAAAAGTCTTGTCTAGAAATGTTTAGAGTGTTTTTTTCACAATATATCAGCACATCTGAAAACTAGGTTTTAGTTTAAGTCTACGTTTAGAGCAGATTTAATGTAGATTTGACACTCTTTACTGTTTTGATACTGTTATTCTGAACAAAAGCCTTAACACTTTAATAACTTATTCATTAATAGCTCATTAACTAATGATTAATAACTGTGAACAAATCATTAGTTCATGAAAACAAATGTTTTACTAATTGCTTAATAATGATTTACTAATGATTTGTTAACATTTGCAAAAATGAATACAATCATTAGTAACTACATTATAAACATTTGCTCATGTTCAAATTCTTATGATCTAATGATTTGTTCACAGTTATTAATCATTATTTAATGGCTAATTAATGAAACTTATTATAAAGTGTTACCCAAAAGCCTGTGTAACACTTTGGAAAAAATAATGTAGATGGGTGTAATTTATAAAAAGTCAGGGAATGTCAGACTACATCAGAGTGTCTGAAATACCATCAGACTCCAGGGGGTTAAGAAGAAATGTTGGATGAACAGGTGCTTTCAAGCTTTTGAAAATATAGAGTTATGTTGAGTGAGGAATTGTTGACCCACATACAGGCCCCTACAGCTCAAGGGGTTAACATAACATTTACAATGGAAAAAAACTCCCTACTGAAGTCACTGATTTGACCTTGGAATGACAGACTGTTTTAATGGTCATTCTTCCTAATCTGCCCAATTTCTTTGGACCCAGAAATATTCTGTCAGTCTTGTAGACACTGAAACATCAGTCCGACCTTTCTGTCAGTTGTAACTATTCTGTCAGTAGCAGAACTCCTTTAGGATTCCAATTACAGCACCTTGCATGTAGGGCTGCCTGAACGTGGTCCGGCACCCAGTGAAAGTAATTTATTGTGAAAGTCACTGTTCTCTCTCCTCATTTCCATTCCTCCTCAGGTGACGTAGTGGCCTCCTGGCTACGTCCAGATATTAAAGGCTTGCTTGATCTTGACATGTTGGAATAAATGGATTTTCAAGTTAACGTATCCATGGATTTTCATACACTTTCTGACTCCCACTATGGTACTTAGAGTGGCAAGTTGATGGTCTACATTCTGCAAAATAAATGCCTGTTAGAGTGGAGGGAATTTCATCAATTGCTCATTTTGTGTGCCTGTGGCATGGCTTTGAGTCAGTGATGCACTCATAAATATCTCATTAGCTTAATTCAGGTCAGTGTAAGAAGGAAAAGTAGTATTACACTTGGGTGTTAAACATGTCTTGAACCTTGAACATAAGGATGCTGTTGATTCTGTGACATTGCTGTATGCTTGTCATTTGAGTCATCACAAGCAGTCTTTCTGGCAAAGTAAAATGTTTTTGTGGTTGTTGTACTTATAACAGTACAACAGTATCTGTAATGTGATGTGATTACAATCTGGCTTCTTTTTATTTTTGTTGGATTATACACAATATGGACAAAAGTTTTGGGACACCCCATTCATTGCTGTTTTTTTTTGTTGATGTAACTATCTCTTATTTAAGGGAAGGCTTTTTACTAGATTTTGGAGCATTGCTGTAGGATTTGATTGCATTCCGCGACAAGAGTGTTAGTGAGGGCCGGATGTTGGATGATAAACACCCCTGCTTCATTCCCAGCTCATCCAAGAAATTTTGGAGAACACAGTTCCACTTCGTGCTGGGGGGCTTTATACCTCTCAAGCCCACACCTGGTAATTGATGACAGTTGGTTCACATTTATTTGCTCTAGAGAACCCTATTCTGCAGCACATTGTTATTAATTGTGTCCTAAAACATATCAACTAGTTTGTGAGTCCTGACCTGGATGTGGATTTTTTCTGATGTATGGTTTAATAAAATCAACTTGGCTGTTTAGGTGACTGTTGAGTTCTAGCAATGTCAGCCTAGTAGTTCCTGATCTACAATTCATAGCATGCATTGGCTGATCAGCCACATATATAAGTGGAAAATTGAATGTGATTTTTGACTGGGCCATTCCTTTTAAGAATACAAAGTCCCATCCAGTAAGTCCAATTGTTCAGAAGTGAACATTGGTTTGAAAGAAAAAAAATGCTTTTTGTCTGTTTGGTACCAACTCTAAACTTAGAAAAGCATACCCAAAGGCAACATTTATAGGTATGGTGAGTTTAAGAGGATCATTAATAATTTTGCTTCTCTTACATTTCGAGTTGGTGTCATTGATTGACATCTGTTGTAATTACATTAGACATGGCCATCTTATTTCACACCCAGTATAGTCTATGGAAATGGCACTCCTACAATTTCATGAGTACTGTGAAAGTGCTAGAATTATTCCTTTGAACTTGACTCAATCAGGTGAATTACACACCTAAGCACAGTTTCTCCCTGGATTGCACCCTAGATTACAAAAGAAGAGAATTACTTTAAAGCAGCTTTTAAATTAGACAGTAGCGCTGCACTGCTTGACCCCTACAGAGCTGTTCTTCAGAAGGAAAAAAAGAAAATTAGGTGCCTGTGACTTCCCATCTTACAACCAATCTGTATCATCAAAGTAAAATATCATATTTTTCATTTTGGATTTCAGCACATTTCTTGTATACATGTTATAAGTTAAAAATTATATGTGGTTGCATAGTACAACTTGCTCTTCAAGTCACATTCAGCATGCTAATGCAGAGTTTTTTTCCTCAAATCTCTTTCTTATAGGCATAAATTGAACAGAGGTGTCTTTTTGAAAGTAAAAATGAGATGCGTGAAATGCTGTACTAAATTAATCTTTGGATCATGGAATGTAGGAATATTATTGATATTCTTTGAGCTAGTCTTGCTATACCACTAATTAGTGTTATACCACATATTTCACTTACTTCAAAAACATAATCTCCTTTTTCTTTTTCAGAGAATCTATTTGAAAAATGTACATATACAGTTCCAGTCAAACGTTTGGACATACCTTCTCATTCAGTGTTTTTATTTATTTTATTTTTTTCCTAAAAAAATTAATACTGAATACTGAAGTCATCCAGACTATGAGTGAACACATAAGGAATCATGTAGTAAACTTAAAAGTGTTAAACAAACCAAAGTATGTTTTAGATTTTAGATTCTTCAAAGTAGACATTACCTAAGTAGACATTACATCAGGCATTACCAGTAGATATTGTGCACTAGATTTGTCCTTCAGTGACATCATTGGCCTGCAAGAGACCACCATGTAAAGGCATGTAAAGAGGCTGCACAGTAAATCTACCAGTGTTAAATCAACACTATTAGAGTTAAATTAACACTGAGAGTGTTACATTTTGACACCCTCAGTGTTAATTTAACTCTAATAGTGTTGATTTAACACTGGCAGATTTACTGTGTGTGTGTGACATTACAGAAAAATGTGTCCAGCATCTCTTACTTCCCATGTAGTGGTGTTTTGTTTTTCTGCTAATAATGAACACACCCAGCTCTATTTCTGATCATGTTTGACATGTATCATAAATAAATATCACTTCAGTATCTCATATCTTTCTTGTTGCTGCCATAGACATGGGCAGTTTTGCAGAATGCTTTAAATATTTATTATACAGTATAAAATATATATTGGTAAATCATTTGTATTACGTATACTGTATTTAGGTTGTTACTGTCTTTGGATCAGAAATGGTTATTATGATATTTTGAATGGTATTTTGCTAGTTAACTTAACATACTTTGTCTATCCTTGAAGGAAATAATCTTATATATAATTGTCATGGTGCTCTTAAGGCTTTGTCTGTCCTTACTCTGCGATTGTGATTTTAATCCCAGTTGTTTGAACACCTCTCCTGACATTCATTTTGACTCTGTGTGCTGGTTAAGTACTTAATTCCTCAGTCACAGCTCTGCTAATCTCGCTTGCTCTGCTTAGTCCCTCCAGTCCTCCTGTTCTAATGCAGCATTACTTTCAGCTCTTCTATTATTGCTGGGTGCAGTTCTCTGCGATGCTGGAGTTGCTCTGTGCAATTTTCTCCCTGTTTGCTTTTTCATCTGTGTCTAATTTGAGAGATGCGCTTCAGCAGAACACTTGCCGTGTGTGTGTGTGTGTGTGTGTGTGTGTGAGAGAGAGAGAGAGAGAGAGAGAGAGAGAGAGAAAGAGAAAGAGAAAGAGAATTTGAAATGTGTGTCTGTGACTTGTCTGGCAGGGAAAAGTTGAGGCACTGATTGCGTCGAACTGTGCTGTGCTGGTTGGAAACAAGCTAATTAACAGTGCCTCTTAATAAGCCCGAGCCCCAAGGCTGCGGCAGACTGTCAGCTGTGGAGCTGTGATTCTCCCAGTTTCACTCCACACACTCTCACCCTCTGACACTCTCACCTTCCTGCAGAAAAGCAAGAGAGGCAGAGTAGTCAGTCAGCAGCAGATTGCTTTTGACTCTCTTTTTCTCCCCAGAACCCAACAGACATGGTAGGAACACACAAATGAAGGACTGGAAAAACAATTATTTCAAGTACATGAAAAGCATTGCAATTATCTTTCCATGTGCATATGTGATTATGATAATAATATGGTTTAACATACAAGGTTTGAAGACATTTTCAGTAGATAAACATTAAATGTGTCTACACTTTGTCATTATACCATAACTGCCTTTAGTTGCATTACCAAAAATGGGGGCTAGCTTAAATGTCTGCCTCACTGGCCAGACACTACCTCCACCATGTTTCAAAGATGAAATTATGCGGTAAAAAATTTTCTTCTTTTCTTTGTTTTTGTTTTTGTGTTTTTTTTTCCCCAACTGGAAGATTTTTCCAATCGACGTTTGTTCTTTCATTCTGATATCTGACTGTTTTATGTCTACTGACTCATAAGTTCACCAAAAGTCATGACGTTAGACCAAAAATGGTTGTCAGAATAAAGAAACAGAAAGTTAAACTAATGGTCTGGGAGTAATTTTAAGTCATCTGACTTATTTCATTAGTCATGATGCTAGTTGTGATAAAAATGATATAGCACTTTTATATAGCAAGTTTACAAAGTACTTCAGAGAAAACAAACTGTAACATTTCTTACTATACAGAGCACTGGAATCAACACTATTTCATTTCAATCCTATCCCCTCTCCATACATAGAGTGTAATTGATGAAATGCATCTTCTCTGTGTTTGCGAGCATCATTTCAGGCTTGTGTGTCTCCGGGCTGAATAATAATGTCTTTCTGGCCTCTCTCGCTCAGGCTGGTGATGTACATTGAGAGAGACATCCGAAAGGCCACGCCAGGGAAGGAGCAACAAAGCGGCAATGAATACCTGTCAAAATGCCTGGCCCTATTCATCCGTCACACCGTGCGAGAGCTGCCAGCCATCCTGGGTAAATCAATCACATTACACCCAAAAAGAGAGAGAAAAACAGAGAGAGAGGAAGGCAGGGATGGTGCGGGGGGGTTAAAGGCAGAGCAATGGACGGGTAGAGAAAAGGAAGAAGGGGGGGTGGGTGAAAATGAGATCATGGAGAGAAAGAGAGTGATAGAAGAGAAGAAAACGAGTCAAGGAGGATAGAGCAGGGGTGATGAGAATGAGCACGAGTGACTTCAGTGTCTAATTTGATCTGTCTCTTTCTTTAATTACCTTTCTGATTGAATTTGGGCACTGAGGGCCATGTATCGACCTGTTCCTGCAGTTTCATTTGTAAATCAGCACTAGTACTGGATCATTTGAGTTCATGTCCTTCCACAGAGAAGTTGAAGCCTGACCCAGTGGACATGGGTTACATGTCTTGCACGTCTGTGAGGCCCATTCCAACTGGTGGGCTTTTGAAGGTGCATGTAAATTAGTTTGTAGGTGAGCTGATATTTTATTATTAATTCAGAAATCTCGTCACCTCTTTCTCTGGGCTTTCTGTAGATGACATCCTGTCAGCGTTAGGGAGCATTGTGGGAAGGAAACACCCTTCCACCGCCCAGACTCGACATCTGAAACAAAGCCTCCCCATGATGGCTGTGGTGTTGCACTTACTTACCTCTCAGGTGGGTGCTTGTCCATTTCTGTGTGTAGCCTGCATATTGTAGCTTTTTTTGAAACTCATGTCTCTGAAAAACTCACGTTTTAATACTAATTTAATGTAAATTTTATTCCAATACGTTTTTAACTATTTGTATTAGTCTATTCATCATAAAATCAAATAAAAATCTAAATAAAAAAAGTGGAGAGTAGCTTGTATTAATAGTGTTAAAGTACTTGACATTTACATGTAGTGAATATAACATATATTACTTTTTATTGTTTTAGATTAAATTATAATCATGAATGAACTTTTTCATGACATTCTAACATTCAAAGATGCAATAATATGCACAAACAGCATGTAAACACTCAGGGTGATGTCATGGAAAGAGTGTTGACCTGACAAGAACCTTTGGTTGACCTTTTTTTGAGATAGAAAGGAATGAGGATGCTCAGTAGTTTCAGGATAACCTGTATAAGACATCATGACAACTTTATATTCTGTAACATTGTCATTGGCATCGTAGGAGAAACCTAACAGCACCTGGCTTCAAAGTGAGGGGGCCTAAGCCCCCCAGGCCCCCCCATAGCTACGCCACTGGGATATATGCCAGTGGGTTGGTGCGACTGTATGTGGATGTGCTCCTTGTGCCTGTGAACAAATAAAGGGTTTATGTAAAGTTTTGTTATAAATCCTGCACTTAAAACATCCAACAACCTGACAGATGAACCAGAGTGAAAGAAGAAAATGAAAAGAAAAAAAACCCCTACACATCAGTTTCTCATCTCCAACTGCAGTGGCAATAAAAAAGAAATTTTTAATATCCGGCTCCTTTTCATTGCCTGTAATCATGGAGTGTGATGTCAAGAAGAGATGTGTGAGCATGTCGGAGTGAAATGATGCTTTAAAGGTTGATCTTTTCTCAAATTGCTCTGTCCCTGCAGCCACATACTCACACACGCAGATTATTGTCAGTTACTCAATGGTGCGAAATTGGATTTGGTGCTGACACACTCAGTCGTGCTGAAATTAATATGAAGGGATCTTTCGCTCACTCTCTGAGATGTTTGTCACTAAGCTGAGTCGATGAGACCTAACTGCTGATTAAATACCCTTCTCCATTTGGCCATGATTTGCCATGGAGACTCAACCTCCATCAGCAGTGGCAAATTGAGTGGTCTCATTTTCGGGGTAATAGCTTGTCGCTCTGATGGTTCACATGGTCGCACTGCCATTAGCTCATTTAAGGAGGTTACATTGAGACATCCGCCATTAAAGCAGAGCTACAGGGGGTAATAGTTGGCTCTTTGAATACTCTCTGTATGTGTATGTCTGTATATGTAATGTGTCTGTGTTTTGCATGAACACGTAGCTTGTACATTAGGGTGGAGCTCGTATGTGTGTGTGTGTTGATTGACTGATATTAAAGAATTTGCTGGAGGGTATTGCTGATAATGCCAACAGGAGTTACTGCAGCTCTTTATCTCAAAGGCTTTGCTGGCCTCATATGCCCTGAAGCTGAGCTTGTAGTGCAGGCACATGATTCTGAGAAACTGTTTTGTGTAGTTATGAAGTCATTGTTGGTATGTTTAGGATGATGACTGCACATCATACAGGCATAATGATCTATCATTAGTACCTCAGTTATATTTGCCATTAGTACTTAAGTTATAAGATTATAGTTACAACATTAAAGCCATTATGTTTTGGTATGCCTTTGTTTGCCCTGTGATTCACACTAATATACGCAATACATTTTTGCTCGTCACTGTTATTAAAAATAGGTTCCGAAAAAAGAGTACAAACAGGTAGCGCTAAGCTAATCCAGATGAGACTGCATCGCTAATAAATGTTACTAATGTAAGTAGGAATTTGGCCAATTATCCAGACACCATTAGCGATTTCTAAATACTAATTTAGACAAATTTAAACTGCAGAAAGAACTTGCACCTGCCTCCCAGCAGTTCACATATCCAGTGGTGGCAGAATGAGAATTTTTCAAAGGACAGGTTTGTATGGGTGGGGGGGGGGAGGAAAGGAATTTGCTTCATTAATTTGATATCTTTCAGGATACAGTACCAGCACCTTCAGGTATACATTTGTAGATTAATACTAAAGTCATCCAAACTATGAAGAAATACATATGAAATTATTTAGTAAACAAACAAGTGTTAAACAAACCGGAATATGTTTATATTTTACATTCTTCAAAGTAGGCACCTCTTGCCTACTTTTTGTTTGTTTGTTTGTTTTTGGCATTTTCTCAGTCAGCTTTATGAGGTAGTGACCTGGAATGGCTTTCAGTTAACAGCTGTGTCTTGTCAAATGGTCATTACTTGCATTTCTTGCCCTCTTAATGTGTGTGAGATCATCAGTTGTGCCTACTTTGAAGAATCTAAAATATGCTTTGGGTTGTTTGACTGGTTCTGTAAATAAAAAAATGAATATTGTGAAAAAGGTCTTTGTTGTTCATAGTTTGATAAAAAAAATAGTCATATTTTATATTCATTACATGTGAACTGGAATGCCAGGCTTTTTTGTTGTAATGTTGATATGGATGATATTTTGTATTTTAAATCAGAAATCCAGAATCTCAAATTATTAGTGTATTTCATTTTGTGTTTCAATATTAAAACAAAAATGGCTTGAACAAAAAATATGAAGGTTTACCTTTTTGAATTAAATTATGAACACAAATGAACCTTTTCACAGCATTTCCTTTTTTTTTTTTTGGAGGTGTGCTGGTAGCACCATTTGACTGTAATTGAAGTCAGAGTAAACACAAAAGTGCAATAATCATAATCTGAATGACCGTTTTTCTTTGTTTGACAGCCAGTAGTACATTCATACAGAATTCTGTAGTTGAATGCATAAACAGTTTAACAAAAAAGTCCACTGCCCCTATAAAACTGAATAAGCTGTTGAAAACACCGCACACCACATGAGATGCACATTAAAGCTCGTTAGCTGTTTACAAATTAAAGTGGGTCTTGTTTGTTTCTCTTTTACCAAATTCACATTGTTAACATGACAGCTACTTCTGCAGTGCAACTTCATTAGTCCTGTAGTCCTGTAAGGAGTGTTACAGCAAAGCATAATGCTTGCATGTTTGGGCAGCTTGAACTGAGAGTGTTTGGAGGCAAGCATTTTTGCTACTTTAGTTCATTAAATGGTTATTAGTTTTAAAAGATGTTATTATCCTTAATTGGATAATCATCTCAGTAGTCTGATGGTGAGATTGGGCATCATTGGGTTTATAATGAACCAAGTGTTTGTGTATTCTGTACATGTTGTGTGTGTGTCTGTGTATCCATACATACATTCATGTCAAGGGCCCTGAGTCCAGTCTCATCTGTCTCACATCATCTCTGTGGCCTGTTGCAGTGTTGACAGCATACGCTTGGAGCATTCATCAGTCACTCAGGTCATCCTGCAGGTCAGCTGCACTGTGACTTGCACAGCACAAAACTTCAATCTTTTACTGATGAGCTTGACCTAAACTCCCCACAGCAGCCATGTCCGTTCCCTCACCATCATGGTCACGCTACTGAAGATACATGCCTGAGCTCATTCAGTCTTACCTCTCACAGCAGGCATTCAACTCCCTAGCTTTGTCCCTCACCAGGAATGTTCTGCTCAATTCCAGCATTTGGGAAGCTGTGAAAAAAGCATACTGACTGTCAGCTGACAGTACCATGAGACATTATTAAGACCAATCTTCACTCCTTATGACTGTTAGACTAGTATACCACACACACAGACATAACAAATGTAGAATAAGCAAAAGGATGAAGATAAATAGAAGAGTCACTGCAGGGTGCATGCAAAAAAAAGTGAAGCTTTTGGAATAACCTGGGTTGCTGCTTTGATTACTAATGAAAATTCAAAATTGTAGCTACTCTCCTTAATAATGGGCATCCTATTAAGATTACCTCACCAGCACACAGGCAGTCCTAAGGGTTAAGAAGGAACCCATGGGTACTAGCAAAAGATCTACACAATACTCTAAATCTATGTTCATGTGTCCACAATTAGACAAACAGTTAACAAGAATGCTGGTCATAGAAGATCAACACAAAATAAGCTGCTGTTGTCCTAAAAAAATCACCTAAATGTTTGTCCACCTCTGTGTTCCTTAATGCTTCTGGTGAAGTAGTATATGGGCAAATGAGACACATGTGGAACTTTGTAGCTTCAAACGTGCATCAAACATTACAGGAGAATGTAGGGGCAGCAGTCTATGACCTCAAGATGAAGAGATGTTGGTTGATGCAATGCGAGCCAAAGCACACAAGTAAATCAACTGCATAGTGCTTGAAAAATATTTCTGTTTTGGAATGGCCAAGTGTTATTTGCAGATACATGAAAAAATTGGTGGAGCTGATTGTTAAATGGGGATCTGCAAGTTATTCACTTATTTTTTCTAGCTTACACTGAATGTTTTTGCAGGGTGCTCAGTAAACATGAACACTAACTATTTGTGTAGTTAGATTTGTAGTTAGATTTTATTAGTAATCAATGCAGAATTCCTGGTAATTCTTAAGGAGTCACTTACTTTATTGCCACTGTACATACAGTACCAGTAAGAAGTTTGTACACATCTTCTCAGTCAATGTTTTTATTTTTTTATTTACTTCCTACATTATAAATTAACACCGAAGTCATCCAGACTAGAGTGAACACATAAGGAATCACGTAGTAAACTTAAAAGTATTAAACAAACCAAAATATGTTTTAGATTTTAGATTCTTCAAAGTAGACACACAACTGATGTCTCAAACACATTAAGAGGTAAGAAATGCAAGTCATGAACTCTTGACAAGACACAGCTGTTAACTGAAAGCCATTCCAGGTGACTACCTCATAAAGCTGACTGAGAAAATGCCAAGAAAGCTGCCATCTATTTCTTCATAGTTTGGATGACTTTAGTATTGATCTACAATGCAGACCATTTTTAAATAATGAAAAACCACAGAATGTCCAGGAGGTGCCTCCAAACTTTTGACTGGTATTTTAAGTAATATAACATGTTCAGCCTGGAGAGTTTGTTAGGGGGGAAAAAATAAAACCTACTTTTCCAAAAAGTACTTAAACATGCTGCTTCAACTGTCTTTGAGCTGTTATTAACTGTTATATTTATGAACTATGAGCTGTTATATAGTGTGGGTTGTATCTGATTGAAACTGGCTGAAAATGCTACAACACTAGTTGTGGCTCAGATTGCTCATGCTGGCTGAGGAGCACAGGCTTTACTCACAGTGAGAACAGAGTAAGTGCTGGGAAATAATAGCGAGCCATTTAAAGTGGGCTGCTGTCTAATCTCATTCGATTGCTTTGGCAGATCTTCAGGCCTCAGGTGGTGAATGAGGAGTTTCTCATTAAATTCGGAGCACTGCTGGTGAGTGGCTATATCACTTCAGTTCAAATAATCTAGTTGAAATAAGCGCATTAAAGAGATTCATCTTCTAAATGTTGTCACTAGCTCTTGTGTAGGCCAGTGTTGGTGTGTGTGTTGATTGTCGCACTTCAACATTTGTCTTTTTTACTTTCGGAAAGAATCACATCACATCCATTGACTCCAGTGAAACCAGCTTGGGGAGTGCAGTAGGTATGTTTTTCTTCTACCCAAAGGCACATTAACATTGAAATTTGACCATTTGCCTCTCAGTTTCTTCCCGAAAAAAAAAAGAATAAAATGTGTTTTTTAAATCTTTTTTATATGGAACCAAGTGATGGTAGAATGGATGGATTCTTTGTGTTAAAAACTATCAGTTGTTTTAGTCGATTTTGGAGTACTGTCCAGGACTTGACCCACCCACATCTGGTCTTTCTTCATGAGCAGGACAGACTGCATCTGAGGAGTTGATTAGGAACACGCTCTCTGCAGTAGAGGCCATTTCCCAGCACCCAGCTCTTCTAAGCACAAACTGCTGCACTGTGAGTACTCAATCTGACATACAGCAACTACAGCAGATACAACTGTAACTGGAATCTAGCCTAGGTAGTCATATACGGCACACCATTATCCTGTTTTTGACAAGTAATGCATATATATACATGCTAATAGCCTTCAAAATCCAGCCTTATGTATAATACTGTGCAAAGTCTTAGGGAGTCATGAAAAAACCCACATTTTTTTATTTTCAAGAAAATATATTCTGATGGTTAAAAGAATACGGTTAAAAGTGCACAGTTTTCAATCCTGACATTTTATGAATTTGCTAAATCCCAGCAAATCTGATTTAATTTAATGAACTATTGATTAGCTGAAGCAGCTACTGGATAATAACAGTAAGTACTGGAGGAGAGGTTATGGTTAAGCTAGCTCACTAACACACAGAAATATGACAATGGGATGTTTATCTGTTCATTTATATTTTGCACACTGTTGAAAAAAAAACATGAAATAACTCTACATTAGATGAAATTCAATGTAAAGATTCAATTAGGCATTTTTTCTAACCCTTCTATTGGCCTGCTTATCTTGAAAATTTTACACAATACATCCAGTGAGCACAACAAAAAATGATGTATGAGGTTTGTTCTGACAGCACTGATTTGTTCTAATGTTACAACAATAGCTCTGCTGTATTTGTTCTGTTTTTTCCTTGTAAACACTGACTACCCAGATATAAAATCTCAAATGGCCTAAGATTTTTGTACAATTCTGTATTTTTTTAAATAAAAAACAAATCATATCTATTGTTACACTGCCTGGCAAATTTGAAGAGAGAAACAACAATCACTACAAAACAGCTTGTTCAAGGCCCAGGCTCAGCGAACTAAGGCGCTGATGCTATGATCAGAGGATTGTGAGTTTGAATCCTGGTCATGCTGCTTGCCATCAACAGCTGGGGCTTGAGAGAGCAAAAATAGGTTGTACTGTCTCTGGGTGGGTAAATTAAATTAGTTTAAACTTTTCTAATGTGATTGCACACATCAAAATTTGACCTCCACATTTAACCCATCCGTGCAGTGAACACACTAGACAGTGGGCAACCCTATCCACGGTGCCCGGTGAGCAGTTAGGGGTTTAAGTGTCTTGCTCAAGGGCACTTCAGTCATGACCTGCCTGGGGATTGAATCGGTGATGATCTGGTCACAAAACAAGAACCTGATTGGGAAAGTCCTAGTGGATGGGTGGGTTAATTGGCTACCATTTCACTCGGGGCAAAAAATTGGGTTAAAAATAAATTAATAAATACATAAAAACCCAGTCTGTTCAGACGAACCCTCATTGGATTGGCAGATATTGCATTTAGGGTTGTTTTGCAGATTTTGTTAAAACTCCAAACCTGCATTTGAGTAAAACACAGACAAATTCACTCCTGTGTCAAAATGTCCTGCTTTAATCAAAATGTTCAATTTCCTGTATTACACCATCATTGTCCTTCCTTTTTTGCTTTTAGTTGTTATTGTCCTTCTTGTTTTCTGCAGCCCTGTTTCACTTGTGATTGTTTTCTGGGCCTTTTTATAAAGAAAACAATATAATTTTGTGCTGTACAGCAATAATGAAACATCAACTGTATAACAAAAATCCAACTGTGACTTGCTTGTAGGTAGTTTTCGGTCCTGCTTGCTCAATTTAAAAGTAATTGCTGGTGCGTATATTTGTTTAGACTCACTGTACTCTCCTGTTCTATGAGCACTGTGGGAGGGCATCTATTTATTCTCCTATTCTTGTGTGACTTGAGTATCCTGTGTCGTGGACTACTTGGCATAGCTGGAATGCAATCATTGTAGCCTTTGTACATAATAGTACTGGAAAGCTATACACCAGCATCCGACCTTTAAAGGGGTAGTGTACAAGTCAGTTTCTTTTAGTATCAAATAATCACAATAATGAGGCAAAATTTGCTGCTGTGCACATAACTAATGGATACAAAAGCTCTATGGGAGTCTAGACTGTCTACATTGCTTCATCCAGATGTTCTTGTGTATCTGGATCTGAATTAACACCAAGATAAAGCATTCAGTGGAGTGAAAATGGAAATGTTAGTAGGTAAAATAGTGTTTATTTAGTAGGTTGCTAGATTAGAAGGGTGGATGAATCATAACCTAGTTGAATGAATAAAGATTAAGAAGGGCATTTCAGTACAGTATTAAAAAAAAAAAGTTCAAAACAATCACTGGTGCCACTCATTTTTCTGAAGGTTTCTCATTTGCATGCTTTCATAAAAACAGTCAGTTATGAAAACTAGGCATATCTATTTTTATATTATGTTTATATATAAGATTTTGCAAATGGAAATACAATGGAATATTGTTTGCTTGGTTATCATACAATACGGTTAACTTTTTATTGTTCATCCCCCACGGTGTTCATGGCTATGCCCAAGTAACTCGCTGCTAACTTCATGAAAACAAAGCATCCACCCATGCGTTCGTCACTTATCCACACATTTGTTGTTTTTTCTGGCTTTGTTTCTCTGGCTTTGTTTCTCGTTGTTCCTCTGGCTTTGTTTCTTGTTGTTTCTCTGGCTTTGTTTCTCGTTGTTTCTCTGGCTTTGGTTCTCATTGTTTCTCTGGCTTTGTTTCTCATTGTTTCTCTGGCTTTGTTTCTCATTGTTTCTCTGGCTTTGTTTCTCATTGTCTCTCTCGCTTTGTTTCTTGTTTCTCTGGCTTTGTTTCTCATTGTCGCTCTCGCTTTGTTTCTTGTTTCTCTGGCTTTGTTTCTCATTGTTTCCCTGGCTTTGTTTCTCATTGTTTCTCTGGCTTTGTTTCTCATTGTTTCTCTGGCTTTGTTTCTCATTGTTTCTCTGGCTTTGTTTCTCATTGTCGCTCTCGCTTTGTTTCTTGTTTCTCTGACTTTGTTTCTTGTTGTTTCTCTGGCTTTGTTTCTCATTGTTTCTCTGACTTTGTTTCTCATTGTCTCGCTTTGTTTCTTGTTTCTCTGGTTTTGTTTCTTGTTGTTTCTCTGGCTTTGTTTCTGTGGCTTTGTTTCTCATTGATAACGCTCAAAGAAATTGAAAACAAATAGTGGCTGAGATTGGGTGTACAAAACAAAGGACGTGTGTTTAATTTTGGGACATGGATTTATTTGAATTTACATTATTTCTTATGGGAAATATTGCTTCAGTTATCGTTCCTTTCTGTTATCATCAGTCACTTTATAACAGATTAATGGCAAAAACTGAGGTTCCACTGTACTATTTTGCAGTAATTTACTTTGAGTAAAGCTTTTTCTAAGTGAAGCCAGCCTATGTAGTATATTATTCTGTAAAATTAAGAAATGATGAACCTAAACCTGAGTAAACATCTATGGTTTATTGATAAAATCTAGAGTATTCTCACATCTCTTAGCTATAGTATATTTTATGTGCTGTGCACATAGTTAATAAGTACAATAGCATTGTAGGAGTCAAACTGTCTTTTTCTGTCATTTTAAAGTTCCTGATTTGTAGTAATTCTGAATTATTACCAGGCCCAAGCAACAAATTGAATAATTTAATCATTTCGAACCCCACATAAGTGCAGTCAGGGCATCATGTATGTCCAGGCAGACAGCGCATCTTCATGGCTGAGAGATCTCAAACTGAGGCCAAGCTTTCACACTGTCCACCACCATTGTTCTCACATAGTCTTAGGAACAGGAAATCACTCGCCACACTGCATGTCCAGCAGTGTGTGTGTGTGTGTGTGTGTGTATTTTTGTGTGTCTGTCTGAGGCCTTTTTAATGAGTATTGACATGCTTTGGGTAGAAGCAATGCATCAGGAAGCTTTGAGAAGAGGCAGCCTTCTGATACTTTGTAATAGGAGAAGGCACCTTAATTACAGTTCGCCAGAAGTCATTAAATCCTATTCCCTATTGTCAGTGCTGGCTCTCTTTGAATGCACACACGCCTGCTCAAAGAAGTGTGTCTGATTTGGGACACGGTAAAGACACTGATAAGCAGGAAGGTTGGAGATTAATCAGAAAATATATACTGTATACACCGATAGCCATTTATTAAGTCCACTCACAGATGATGTTGATTATCTGGTGATTTTAAGGTCTGTGATATTAGATGATGAGCAAATGGTTGGATGATGTTGGATGTGGCAGAAATTGGCAAGGTGGGAAGACCTGAGGGGCTTTGACAAGGGCCAAATCATAATGACTGTGTCTCTGCTCTCAGAAACAGCAAGGCTTGTGGGCTGATTCTGGTCACTTCCTACTGATAGTGGCCTCCAAGTTCCTCTGATCTCCGTCCATTTGAACATCACTGGAATGTTCTAGAGCAAAACGTCTAATCAGCAGTGGCCCAAACTTGCAACTTAAAGCACCTTTTGCTAATGCTAATGTTTTGGAGCTAGATACATTTTGATGTTCTTTAGAGTCCATATCTCACCACATCAGGATTGTTTAAGTGACACATAGAGGACACATTTGCAGGTTGGTTACAATGCTTTGTCTCATTGGGGTATTTTCCAAGGTTAAGTAAAAGAACTCAAATCTTTTCTGCTTGCATGAAGAATTTTTGAAGTATCAATGATTTTTAAACTGTGTAACACATACCGTATGTAGCATCCCCCTCCAACTTCCCCGCACCTCGGGACAATAAAAATCTTTGCTACAGACAAAAGTTCCAGTGAAAGCAACACTGTTCTCAGGCACTTTTGCATCTTGAGAGAGATGAAAGACATACTTCAGGTGTAGTGTATGTTCTCTAAATTTGAATAACATAACATACATTGCCACAATGAGCATAAAAAAGCATAAGAAGATAACCTTTGTGATGTATTTCCATAGCATTCGTCTCACTTTGAGTCTCCGAATGAAATCCTTTGTTGGAGAAATGCCCATAGCTGTCCACCTGTATGCAACATTTGTTTCTATGGAGATGATTCTACTTGGTAATAATCATAAAACCCAATTGTAATTTTCAAAAGAGCTGGCGTAAGGCCTTTTGTTGTAATGGACTCTCCATGATCAAAGTGGCAGAGCTGACATCACATTTCCATGCAAATTGGAGCTCTCCTGAGTTCTCTCACTTTTGTGAGAGAGGGTGCATGTGTGTGCACGTCTGCAAGTGTATGTGTGTCTGTTGGGCAGATGACTGTGAATATGAATTCTCTTAGCCTATATAGATTCTCTAGTTGTCTTGGTTTGTGAATAATGTGCTGCTTTTTCCCTCTTCAAGGTTGTGGATGCATTCTTGCCGCCGCTGGCGTCTTTGGCATTCAGTAAGAATGGTGAGTTATTTTGCCGCTAGTTCAGTAGACAGACTGAAGGGTAACTCATAACACATACAGGCCTAATTTTGCAGTGCTCGTATCATCTTTAGCCTAAGATGAACTGAGATGGTTTTCTTAAAAGGGGTTTAGATTAGTACATTGGCACTGGGCCCGAATCCTATTCATGTGCTAGATTACAGACCCATACACATTATGTTTATTATAGGTGAAATAGCACTTTTGAATACTGCATGTTTGTTTGCATCTGTAAACATGTACCTTCAAAAAACAACCTCATATTACTGCTGTGTGTGTGTGTGTGTGTGTGTGTGTGTGTGTGTGTGTGTGTGTGTGTGTGTGTGTACCAGTGGAATGGCGTATTGTGAGTTTGAGGGTGCTGTCAGAGATAACCCTGCTGTTGCTGAGCCAGGAGGCGGTGGAAGAAGGAGAGAGAGAAAAACGAGGAGTGTGGGATGGAGAGGGCAGCTCCTCAAACAAACGCCTGCTGACACTCATTACGCAGGACCTCCTGCCACAGTGAGACATCTCCTCCATCTATCACTTTCTTTAATAATTACCATTGTTATCATGATCATAAATGAGTGACTTAATTACTGTCAGCATCTTTAACTTGTCTAATTGCCCTGTTTAGGTATGAGTCTCTGTTTCTGGAACCAGACCCAGTACCTGTTTATGCTCTCAAACTTCTGGCATCCCTCACTGAGCACAACACACCTATCAACAGGTAAATCCTGCTAATAATACTAATAATAAAAATAATAATAACAAATGTTCAGGTGATTAGAGGATTTCTCATATCACCTCCATTCAATATTTATAGTCTGTAATACAGAGTTTCATGACCTGGGACAAAAGTTTTAGAAGAAAGATTTGATTTCTGTTTTCACAACTTTCACAACAAGATAAATCCAGTCAAACCTTATATCAAATGATGTCAAATATGTCTGGTCAGGATGGCCGAGTGCTGCATTCAGATCGCAGTCTTCACTGGAGGTGTGGGTTCAAATTCCACTTCTGACAAGCTTTGGGGACAGCTCTGGCCTGGTGGTTAAAGATCTGGTCTTGTGGTGCAGGTTCAATCCCCGAGCAGGTCATGACTGAAGTGCCCTTGAGCAAGGCACCTAACCCCCAACTGCTGACCAGGCACCGTGAATAGGGTTGCACACTCCTTTGGGCACATGTTCTCACAGCCTAGTGTGTTCACTGGTGTGTTTCACTGCACGGATGTGTAAAATGCAGGGGTCAAATTCCATTGTGTGCAAATCACATTAGCAAAAAGCTTAATCTAATCTAAACATGATTTGACTTTTAAATGCTCATTTTAAATGAAATGAAAAATATCCCATCATATCACTATCAGGAAATGTAAAATGTTTCAGTATCTGTATCGGAAAAAGACACTTTTTATATGAAAAGAGTTTTTTGTTTCACTTAAGGAGACCCACAGCACAGTTTATTCAACAAGGAAAGTGAGATTTTTTTTGCCATTGGTTCAGTTACGTGTGTTAAGAGTGGAGATTATTTTAAACTGTGTTGTTACTGTATATGTATTTTTAAACCTATGCACACACATCTGCTGATATTGTTTTAGCAGAGAGCATTAAATATTGACCATTTACTAAAATTGTTATAGGGGAAGATGTTGTGCATTATCATTTATTAGAGACATTGAGTGAGCTTCAGACTGGGGGCTATTTTTCATGTAGCCAAGCCTCCCTTGTGTCTAAGGATGTGGTTTTATTAGATTATTGATCGAGTAGTTGGGGGAAGTAGGTCAGGCAGGAAGAGCACTAATATTGTAGCTTTAGTACTGTGCAGCTAAAGCACATTTTTCTGTTGTTGAATTTGATGAGAAATAGCAGGAACAGAAAGAGCATTGAATGAGAAAAGTGAGAAACTTTTTTACACTTACTTTTTTTTCTACAAGAAAAGTTACAGAAGTATTTTATTAATATAACTGTTAATATTCTAATATTGTGTTTGGTTGTATTGTGTTGTGCTAAGATTATAAGCATTATGGATGATATCAGGACCATCAGGAGTTTTGCTCTCTATTGTGTCTTTCTTGTTTGACTCCACTGTTGTGTGTATATGCACATACTCATAGTCTATCTTATGTAGTCTTCATTCTAATTGTTTGCCTTAACCCCCCCTCCCCTTATTTCACCTCCTTGTCTGTGAGCTGAAGCAGTGATGGGCAGTCACTGTGTGAATGTGGGCATGGTGTGTGTGTGTGTATATATGTGTGTGTGTGTTTCCCTTATCTCCTCCTTATCCCCCTGCTGTTTCACTAATGGCTCCTCCCGGCCTCTCTACACATTGTCTTTCTTGGTGCTGATAGAGCACGCTGCGCAGCTGAACTATTCAAATTGATGTCAGCAATCGGAGAACATTCCTCTGTTGCCACCATCTACACCCCCATCCCCCAACCCCACCGTCTGTGAGGAGCTATTACGTTCACAATGGTGAAATTAAATTGGGTTTGCCACTGCTTGATAAAGTCCTAAAAAAGCGCAGACCTTCGCTTGATGGGTTCCGGGCAAAATGAGATTGCAAATTGGGGACATTAGCAGGTTCAGCGCGCAAGCATCGTCTTTCCTTCATTATCGGTTCTGTTAGCAGTTCAAACTTTCCAATTATCGAGAACCTTTGGCCACTTTTGCCTTTATGCAAGCTGTGGTGAATATGTTTCCTCTTAAGAAAGTGAAGCTGAACCACTGCTCTGAGTGTTAATGACTTTAAGTTAGCCCTCTGCATGGTATAGCATTTTCCTGTGGTATTAGTTGTGGAGGTAAGTTTACTAATGAAATTCTCATGAAAACTCTCATATTTAAGCTCAAAAGCAATGCGTGTCTTTTTTATCTGTATATTTTTTTCATACCTTTATCTTAATCATTAATGACATAACCTGTTTCAGTGCATAGATAGGTGTGCTATGCCCTAGTGGTTTCTGAGACAATGTCCTGAGCACACTTCCCTGCAGTTTTGTTGAAGCCTCCAGTGGGAGTCTTATTGGACTGGACAAGGTGTGTGTGGGAGCAGACTGTGTCCACAGTGAGCAAGCTGAGGTGTCACTGTGTGTGTGTGTGTGTGTGTGTGTGTGTGTGTGTGTGTGTGTGTGTGTGTGTGTGTGTGTGTGTGTGTGTGTGTGTGTGTGTGTGTGAGTGTGACAGACAGAAAGAATGAGTGTCTGTGGGATGATTGGGACTGAGGACTTTTCAGTGTGTGGGTTTGGCATGGCAGCTCCACCTGCCAACCACTGACAGCACCACAGAAAGTCAGCTCCAGGGTTAGTACAAATGGACAATGGAAATGTTAGTGGGTAGATTATCATGGACATAGGGTTGGTTGGTTAGATGATTGGTAGGTTGGGTGGGTTGGTCATAGAGGGTCGGTGAAACATGGTACTATGGTGATTTAGCTGGATTTGCAGGTAGCAGTTTAGCTGCCTCAAATTCTCATTTTAATTCAGATTCTAAAATCAAATGACATTGTAAATGGTGTTATAATAATGCTTTGATATAGACTAACTCTGACACTGATAATGTTATGCTAACCATTTCACTCCTAACAAATGAAGGCAATGACTCCTGGCCAATCACAAGCAAAATAGAAAGGGTCTTACTGAAATAGATTTGGTATATACTTGTCTCAGTTTTTCTTGTCTGAGGAGATGAAAAGAACAAGCAGATGGCTAATATGAGATAACGGGCTTATACTACTAAATCTAGCAGACCAAAATAATTATTAAAAACAATAATCAGTGATGTGAAAAAAAGAATGACCGTTGTATGTTCAAAGTGTTAGACATGTAAAAATGCTAACTTGGGTTTGTGACAAACAAAACAAATGTATTCCTCAGCTTAGAAAAACCTGATCTAGGACAGGGGCATATCTAGACCATGGCTCATTGGGGTATACTGGGCCTTTTCTTCATTATTCCAAGGTGCCCACTCCTGCATTGACATATTCCACCACCTACCAAGTACAGCTTGCCTGTTTGCATTACTGTAGTTAGCATCCTGTGACTGGAAGGCCAGAAGAGCATAGTAAAATGGAAAGCATGTATGCGTGTTTATGGGAGACCTTGTTAGCAGGTGGACACTTATAGTGACTTGGGTTAAAAATAGGTTTTTTTCATATACATTCCACTACTCTGTATGTAGTCACATTTTTAAATAATTCATGTGGTGAAATTTGAGTTTTCATGATGCATTCAGTCGTTTCATGCAGTAATTGAATTGAACCTCTGTGAGGTCAGAGAAGCACACCCCTAGAGGATGAATCATAGAGTAGACAAAGTGAATAAAGATGAACATTTACTTAATATCTCAGCAGAGCATATTTCTGTAGGGGTTGCTTCACTTTTTGAAATTGTCTTGCTAATTTCTACATCTGCTAGTGCATCTCAAAAAGTGAGCATATTGTAGAAAAAAAGTTCATTTGTGTTCATAATTGAATTCAAAAGGCAATCTGTCATATTTTATATTCATTACACTTAAAGTGACATATTTCAAGTCTTTTTGTTTTACTGTTGATCAGTATGGCGTATAGTTCATAAATTTCAGAGTCTTGGATTATTAGAATATTTCATATTTGAGTAAATTCCTATTCAGTATCAAAGTGAAACAAAAATACTTGAATTATTTACGTGACTTTACATGTGTTGAATATAAAATATGACTGTGTACCATTTTTAATTAAATTATGAACATATAGTACCAGTCAAAAGTGTGGACACACATTCTCATTCAATGTTTTAATTTTTTTATATATTTTCCTACATTGTAAGTGAATACTGAAGTCATCCAGACTCTGTGAAGGAACACATAATGAATCATGTAGTAAACTTAAAAGTGTTAAACAAACCAAAATATGTTTTAGATTTTAGATTCTTCAAAGTAGACCCACAACTGATGTCTCAAACACATTAAGAGGCAAGAAATGCAAGTCATGAACTCTTGACAAGACACAGCTGTTAACTGAAAGTCATTCCAGGTGACTACCTCATAAAGCTGACTGAGAAAATGCCAAGAAAGCTGCATCTTAACAAGTGGTGCCTACTGTGAAGAATGTAAAATATAAACATATTCTGGTTTGTTTACTTGTTTGTTTACTAAATAATTACATATGTGTTTCTTCATAGTGTTGATGACTTTAGTATTAATCTGCAATGCAGACAATGTTTAAATCATTAAAAACTACTGTATCTCTAATTGCGTCAAAACTTATGACTGGTACTTTAAGTAATATAACATATTGAGCCTGGAGAGTTTGTTAGGGGACAATAAATAAAACCTACTTCTCCAAAAAGTACTTAAACATGCTGCTTCAACTAGCTTTGAGCACATTGTTACAGTAGGGTCCAAACTTTTGACTGGTACTGTAAGTAAACCATGATGTTTTATATTTGGAGGTGCACTAGTAGATGCAAAAAGGTAACATTAGTTATAATCCTAAATAAATCTTGACCTTCTCTTCTACTTCTTTTGTTATAATTATTTGTTTAAACAGCAAATAGGATACACATGTGCAAGGCTGCAAGATACATAAACAAAGTTGTGCTCATACACAAGAATCCCAATGCATTTAGGAATCCGTGCCTGTTTGAGCTGTTTGTTAATTTTTTCATCAGTAATGGAAGGATGGAAGATGGATTATGCTGTTGGAATAGAATATATTTAGATGTTACAGTAGGTTTATTGGTTGGGAAACACTTTGCACATACACACTTTCCTGACAGTGTGTCAGACCGATAAAACAGGCGACTGCCACTAAATGCCGTAGTTGTTGTATGCCATTACGAGAGTTAAAGAGAGAAATGAGAGCCATATGCCATCGGCTTCCCTCCCCATCTGATTACAGATCCCATCAAAAGGTTCTCTGGAGCCATGGAGATTGTGTGCATTCTCTCTCTTATTAACTGCTTCAGAGTATTTGGGCTGACATTTACCTGTGTAAATGCCAATCTCTGCACTCCGCATTTCCATGAAAATGCTGCTTTGCCACCTGGCATAGTGCGAACCAGAATTGCACTAAGGTGGGATTTTAATATGGGGGACAATGGAAATGTGATGTGCTCAGAGCAGAGATGACAGTTGGTGACAGTGGGTTCAACCCTGTGTCCAGTATGAAAAGAGCAGATAGAGATGGCTGTCTTATAGCTTTTCTGCCATATTTATTCTTAATGTTTCCATGTTTTACATATTAATGCATATTCTGTTAATCGAGCTGAAAATGACCACCTAATATTTTAAGCTAAAAACAATACAGATGTTTCTCTTATTATCAGCTATTACTTGTTAATTAGTTCAATAAATGACATGTTTTGTATTTTCTTTTCCTGGTGAGATAGTTGCTTCCATTAGTGGTTGTGTTGATGGTAGTGTTTGTATTGTATACTGGATAACAGCAATGCTCCAAACACAACATATTGAAGTTTGAATAGTCATTTCATGCACTCCTATGCCATACTTGACAATGGAAATGATGATAAAATGCATTTTTACAGATATGCAATCCTACCTTCCTGTACAGTACTGGTGGACAAGCTCATTAATGCTGCCTTCTCCTGTTCTTGTGATGGCATTTTAGGACCATTATTAAAAAATAAAAACAGTTGACTTCAAGAAAAAACTCTTAATATTTTGGGAAAAAGACATACAGTATGGCATTTTGAGAATAAAGTCATAATATTTCAAGAATAAAGTGGCATTAAATGAAAGTCACATTATTATGGCCAAAGAGTTTGCAAAACAATAGCAATGTTCTCATGAGTGATAAAATGAAGGAACGTTGTGGGACTGATAGCCATGTAGTCAGTTGCTGCCTGCGAGTTCTCCATTTAAAAAAAAAATTATTTCCTCGAAATGAGTTTGGTTCTTTCTTCTGAATAAACAGAGTTTCAGCATTTTATATTAATAACAATGCGATGCTGATGGGCCAGCAGATTGAATATTTCTTTATTCGTAAATCTGATATGAAAGTATAACTTTACCAAATCCTCAATGTCCCTCATTTTATCACTCTTGATTCTCAAAATATTTTTTTTCTCAAATTCAACTGTGTTTATTTTTTTTAAGAGTGACCCTAAAATGCTGTCATATGTTATTGATAAGGACATCTGCTAAATACTTAAGTACAGGAGGAAGGAATATATTTGCTTCACCATTCTGTTTCTACATTGCTTCAATTAAAAGACTGGAGTGAGTTAAATGCAGTGTAATTTTTAAGTTTAGAAAATTGTCAAAAATAACAAAGCAGCATTATATCACAGTGCTAAGGATATCAGAAGTCTTCACAGAATCATATGGTAGGGCTTCATATTGCACCTACCTAGGGGTGTGTGGAATACCTGTATTAAAGTGAATATCATATAACATTCTTATTATATGAATTTTGCCATATTGTGGATATTGTCATAAGCACAAATACAGTGAACTACTTGCAGCCTCCAAGTCAGACTTAATAAATTCAAATAGTCCATATAAATTCAACAAAAGTGTATTTTAGACCACACACTGAATGCAGTTTTTTAAATGGGCATTTTCACTCTTGTTGCTTTGTTAGACTAACCAGATTTTAGACTAATAAATAAAACCCATCAAACATGCAAGAAGAGCTATAAACTTGGCAAACATGAAATCTAAACAGTGACATATAATAAAGATCAACTTTAAACTACAAAGTGTGGATGTGTGAGGAGATTAAAAACAAACAGTAGGAGAAAACCAGCTGAACTGCTTCCATTAAAGGGTAGAGGATGTGTTATCCTACACAAAGTAAAGAAAATCGTTTTAGTTTTAATAACACAGTGTTTGGTTTCATTTATTAACGTGTATATATAAAAATGTATACAATAAACATGTATATGCATGAGTTTCCATGCTTCCTCCAGGGTTTCCGTTCTCCTCACACAGCCCAAAAACATGGAGGTCAGGTGAATTGGGTACTCTAAATTGTGTGTGTGTGTGTGTGTGTGTGTGTGTGTGTGTGTGTGTGTGTGTGTGTGTGTGTGTGTGTGTGTGTGTTG
>BRDA01013809.1:0-38935 GCA_036984385.1 Crenuchus spilurus | reverse complement strand
ATTCGGATATTACTTTTCTAGTTAGTAGTCACCTATTATGTCTTGTGAATTGGTTTCCATTGTCCGTCGATCTCACCTTTCTGGCTACTCGATATACTCGAATTTAAATGTAATAGCGATATAAAAGGGGACAAGACTCTCATTATACTATATTTTATTATTAATAGTGGTAATAATAATTACAACAAAAATGAAATTTTTATTAATATATTTATATGTAGATAATAATGGTGATAATTATTATTTTATATCATATTACTCTCAGAACAGGGGAAAATATAGCGATAATGTAAATTTAAGCTCATATAGCTCATCGGTCTTTCCACTCTAGCTGCCTGTTACCTTTGGTTAAGTGTTCTGTATTATCCACTGATGATTGATCTTTTCATTATAGGCTTAATCACAGTATTTCTCTGAACATTTCCTTACTTTTATACCCTGCTGTACAGTAGTTTGACCTATCAGTGTGTGCCAGTCTATCATGTGGTCCTGCTCGCTGACAAAGCGGTAGATGTAATAGGAGGATCAGTAAACAGCACGGGCAGATGGCTGTACACACAGACGACCCTGTGCTGTCTCTCTTCCACTTGACCCCGTTTGCTTTTGTAAACATACAGCCACTGAGAGAGACGGATGGACGACCTGACCACAGTGCTGCTCACCTCTTAAAGAGCTAATGGAGCACAATCAGACTACAGACAGGCATACAGGCTCCCATCAACCCACCCCTCCCCACTCTGTCAGGAAGATAAAGTAGCTCAATTCATCAGGTCTGCTTACTCTGCTGTCTTCTCTGTGTGTGTGTCTGTGTGTGGTGGGTTGGGGAGTGAGTGATTGTGATTGTGGCCCTCTGTGTTAGTCGGTGTAGGTAAATGATGGTTCAGAGTGTGTTATGGGAAGGATGATGGATAGATGAGTTATTTGGCTGAATAAAAAATAAAAGGGCAAAGAGGTGCTTTCTAATATCAGTGTAAAAAATAAATAATTTTTGACTTGAGAAAAAAAGAACTCATCAGTCATGTCTTCATTGGTCAGTAGAGTGGTAAAACTGACACAAGGGGGAGCTCTAACATTGTTCTGGAGCAGCCACACTGGGCTGCCTGTGGATGTGCCTGTAAATTAGCCATTTTTTCTTTAGCGGCCTTGTGAGCACAGAAAGATTGATTAAAAAATTATCCGCTGATGCAGATGATCTAAAAACAGTAATAATTGGTCTGACTAGTCGGCCAACTGATTAATCAAGCTATTGGTACATGTGCTCACAAAACGCACCCATTTTGAGCTTGTGTGTATGTGTTCACAAAAATACATTAAGGACCATCCTCCGGATTCACGCTTAACTTTAAATAATGCATTGAGTATTTGAAAACAATTGTACCAGTGTTGAAGACATTGTACCAGTATTCCCTATAATACCAGTGTGCTGCCCACCCCTACAGTATTATGACTGTCAATCATTAATCATTTAAGTCCCTGGTGATTTTTCCATTAAATCTAGCATATAAGCAGAGGCATTGTATCATATCAGGATTAAAAAAGAACTGGCAGATTTTTTGCTCAACACAGAGTATTTTTTTTATTTATATCAGTTTACTGTTTTATTTTGATTACCGGTAGTTTATTATTTTCATTTGGATTTTTTCAATTATTGCACGTGTCCTTGTATAAATTTTCATGACTCCCAGTTGTTTCTTGCTTTTAATATGACACTTTACTTGATTAATACTGATTTAATAGTAACATGATTTAAGATTTCTGAATGCTGGTATATTCTGTTAAAAAGCAGTTAATGTTATTTATACTGGAACTTTGTCTAACGGAAAGTATTCTAAATTGGAAATTGACCATAAAAAAATTAATGATCAGTGAACCTCTATAGCAAATGCTGTAAAAATGGCCAGATAGCTAGATATGGCTGTCTGAATGATTTGTTTGTTGCTGATGCCACTAGTTAATGTTATGTTTGCATGTGCAAATGCCATGTTTATTTTAAGTCCCTTTAATATTTTTAAGTAATCTAAGAAACTGTTAATGAATGGAATGGTCAGTGTTGCTAATATAATGTATTAAGAACTTTTTTACTACACTAAAATCAAATTTTTTTGCAGGGTAACCTTTAATATGAAAAATGCTGAAGAAGGGATTTAGCCAATGACAGCCAGACATTTGTGACTTGAAGAGAAACACTTTGACTCTCAATACTTTGCTTGTGCTCCTATTGTGTTGTAAACACTGGAGGAAAGCCTTAACCCATATTGTCACTGTTGGGGATGTAAGCAGGGATCTATAATGTTAAAGACAGATTGTATCAACACTAGAAATTGGATTATGACCTGTATGTGGTTGAATCCCTGTTTATGGCTTCAAATGAACGTAACACGTTTTTGTTTTGAAACATCCTGTCAGAAAACAGTGCATGATGAGCTACTATGACTTCTATATGACTTTCAAACACAAAAGGGATAACCCTCTCTTTACTTCAGGCTTTGTACTCCTGCAGCAATTTAGAGAGAGATTTAGTCCTAAAGGCCTCAGTGCGGGCCTTATCTCAGGTGCTGAGCAGCACGGCCTCACTTTCTGTGTTGCACTTTATACACGGCACAGAGGTATTAGCAAGCCTGCTCCACAGAGGACACGTCCTGGGGAGAATGGACAAATGCTTTCAGGCCATGCAATATATCATTGTTTAGTGCACGGCAAGCATCATAATTAATATTCAGAGTGTGACCCTTCAGCTAATTTCATTCAATCTAGCTCTCATTTTCTCCCAGCATGGTGACGTTCTCCTTTGAGCACCTTTGCATACATACGGTAATTGGTTGTGAATCAAAGGGCTTAATCAATAAGAGTGAGGCAAGTCATTTTCAATAAAGACTTGCATTACTCCTCAGTGCCAAGCCTGTTAGAATGCTTTTCCTCTTTCTGTCTCAGTCTCACTTCGTCTCTGTTTCTACTGCTCTCTCTCTCTCTCTCTCCTTTTTTCTTTCTCTCTCTTGCTCTCCTTCACCTGGGGTTCTCTCTTATGCATGCTTGTTTCTGTATTAGGCAAAGGTTATTTTCTCACATGACTGATCTTGCTATTGTAGATCTTTCACACATCAGCACACTTGTACAGTACCAAAGCCCAAGTGCAAGTCACCGTAATGAAGATGGAATATAGGGCTGGTGCCATGTGGTGTATGTATGTGTCACACATTAACTTTGTGTGTTTGTCTCCCTTGGCACAGGCTTGTCAGAGAGAGTCGTCTACTGCCTGTCATCTTTCAAGTCATAGCGGTAAGTACGTAAGTGCTCTCAGGGCTTCTAGCCTGGATCCTCTCTCAGTCTGTTAGGGTGATTTATTTATCGCCTTGGGCTTCCCACACCAGCTTTAATACAGAATAAAGCATCCAGAAAATTGTAAACTTTATGGAAATCAGACCACCATGGCACTAGAGAAGTGGTTTAGCTTTTTATGGGGGGAGTTTGAGGATATCAGTCACTCAGTGTTGTTCAAATTAAATGGAGCACCACAGTGCTGAACTCCCTTATGAAGGACAAGGCCTTTGGAAAAATACATTTCCAATAATTTAATGCACAGGCATTGCAGTTTATATTCATTTAGTGTTATTTTTCCAGCATGACACTAAACATGTTGCCTTGCTCACAGTATTCTCTCCATGACTGGTAATACAAGCTGCAGCATATTAACAACTATTTGTTGTTGATGTCAAATCAGAATATTTTTTGTAGACATCTGCGTGTTTCTTCTGAAATCAGTGGTATTAATTAGGCATGCACAGTAGTCATAATGGTATTGGAATTGCTTTAAAATATCAGCGTCATACAGCTATTTAGGTCTGTTTGGAAGAGTGGGACATGTGGGCAATTTTTTTCATATGACTATATTTGCAGCTCAATATAAATAAATATTTTATCTCAAGTGCTAATCCAGGGAGATTTAGTTCTAAGTTCTGCATTTTAAAAATGTTGTCAGTATTAATATCAACATCAGCAGATACATTCATGAAAAATATTGACATTGGCATCGACCCATAATTCCCATATACACTATACTCACAAAAAGTTTGGTATATTTGTTTTTCGGGTGAAATTTCAGGATGAACCTAAAATGTGCTGTAACCTTTAGAGATCAACTTAATGTGATCTTCTCTAAACTTTTGAATGCACATGTTAAGTGTTTCAGTATATTCACTGAACTTGCTGTTTTCTAACAAGGAGCTTAACGACAAAATTCACAACAGGTGTTTGATCCAGGAATCGACTAATACATGTTCAATTAGAATTATGTAAACAGTCCTCCTCATCATTCTGTTCACATTTTGACATCATGACACCAAGACGACACCTAACAATTGATCAACAGGAACTCACCATTGTGAGGCTTCAAACAGGATGTTCTCAGACAGAAGTGACTACTGAGCTTAGAGTGTCACAAAGTGTCATCAGCAGGTTGTAACAGAGATACTGAGAGACTGGAAGAGTCACAGAAAGGCATAGAAGTGGACGTCCTTTGGCCGCATCCCATACAATTGATTCATGCTTAGCAGAAATGATGGCCATCAACGATGTTGGAGACATGAAGGAGAGTGCTGTGCATCATCCACTGTTGTCACCAGACAAGCCTTTGGTGGTGGTGTTAGTGTGTCTAGTCAATACAGAACTGCCTACACTGAATGGTACAGTGACAAGCCGACATTACTTGAATTAACATCATTAGTCCAGTCATTGTGCCTCTGCATGAACAACACAGGCCTAATTTCATCTTCATGGACGACAAAGTGGCATCATTAGGGAACGTCTGCTGGAGACTGGGGTACCTCAAATGGAGTGACCTGCACTTTCTCCAGACCTGAATCCAGTATAAAACCTATGGGATCAGCTAAGTTGCCGTGTAGAGGATTGTGCATCTTTACCCCAGAATCTCAACTGCCCTTCAAGAAGAGTGGGATGCCATGTCTCAGAAGACAATAAGTTGATTTGTGAACAGCATGAGATGTCGTTGTCAAGATGTAATTGATGCTCAAGGGCACATGCTACATTATTAAGACATTGACATTTTCGTTGGGGTTTACTCACCACTGTTGTTGACTTTTGTTTCAATAAATAGTTTGAGATGAAGAAATCACCAGTGCAAGCTTCTACTTAAATGGCCTACTTTCATGATAAAATATCACTGTAGTGTGAACTTTTTACATTTTCTAAACATTTCAACCGAAAGCCATATATCCCTAACTTTTTGTGAAGAGTGTATATGCATCGTTTTTCATAATAGCCCCCTTTGCATCAATAACAGCCTCTACTCTTTTAGGAAAGTTTTACACTAGATTTTGGAATATTGCTGTGAAGATTTGATTGCATTCAGCCACAAGACCATTACTGATTCCAGGTACTGATATTGAGATGGTTAGTTCAAGATCACAAATTGCACTCATCTCAAAGGTATTGAATAGTGCTCCATCATTCCAGAGCATGCACTTCAGTGCATTTTAAGAGAGATTATCCAAGTTATGTGTGCAGTGGAACACCTGTCTCAGTAAGTGCACCTTACTGTAGTTGAAGTCACTATGTACAGTGGTGCTTGAAAGTTTGTGAACCCTGTACAAAATTCTATATTTCTGCGTTTAACTTGTTACACAAGTCCTAAAAGGTGATAAAGAGAACAAAACAAACAAGACAAAGGTCATAGACTTGCTCATTTATATATTGAGGAAAATGAACCAATATTATATGTCAATCAATCAATCAATCAAATTTTATTTATAAAGCGCTTTTTACAACTGATGTCACAAAATATGTCTGTGCTTGATAAAAATGTGTGAACCTTTGCTTTAAGTATCTGGTATGACCCACTTTTGCAGCAATCACTGAATGTTTCAGTCTTGCACATCAGCTTGAAGGAATCTATGAAGTGCTTGCTTCAGGTTCTTCCATAACATTTCTATTGGCTTAAGGTCAGGACTTAACTTACCCTCTCCAAAACATAATCTGTATTCTTCTTTAACCATTCTTTGATGGAACAACTTGTGCCGAGGGTTGTAGTGTCATTGCTTGACCCACGTTTTTTTGAAATTCATCTTGCACAGATGAGATAAGGTTCATATGTTGGAATGCAGTGTGTTCCTTTCTCCAAAACACTGCTTCATTAGCCTTCTGAGTTGTCCATATGATTTTTAGCAAACTGCAGATGGGCAGCAATGTTCTTTTTGGAGGGCAGTGGTTTTCTCCTTGAACTATTATATTGCTTGCTTTTGGCATGATCTTTGTTGGTCAAACAACAGAACAGACTTGACTTCCTAGATCCCTGTTTTGTTTTTGTTTTTTTTTTGATAAAACAGGGCACCTACTCACACCTGATTGTCATCCTATTGATTGGTAACACCTGCCTCAGATTTTATCTTCAGATTATCTCTAGTCTATCTACTGTGGGGAGAATAAGTATTTGATACACTGCCAATTTTGCAAGTTTTCCCACCTAAAAAGAATGGTGAGGTCTGTAACATTTATTGTAAGAACACTTCAACTATGAGAGACAGAATCTTAAAAAAAATCCAGAAAATCGCATTGTATGATTTTTAAATAATTAATTTGCATTTTATTGCATGAAATAAGTATTTGATCACCTACAAACCAGCCATAATTATGGCTCCGACATACCATAAAAAATGTTTTTCATTAAGAAGCTCTTCTATTTTGCACTCTGTATTAATTGCACCTGTTTGAACTCATTACCTGTTTAAAAGACACCTGTCCACACACTCTATCAATTGCCCTCCAACCTCTCCACCATTGCCAAGACAAAAAAGTTGTCGCAAGGACACCAGGGACAAAATTGTAGATCTGCACAAGGCTGGAATGGGCTACAGGACAACAGGCCAACAACTTGGCACAATTACAAGAAAATGGAAGAATGACTGTCCGGGGCTCCATACAAGATCTTGCCTGATGGGGTAAGGATGATTTTGAGAAAGGTCAGGAGTCAGCTCAGAACTATATGGGAGGACCTGGTCAATGACCTGAAGAGAGCTGGGACCACAGTCTCAAAGACGACCATTAGTAACACACTGTCATCATGGTTTAAAATCTTGAAGGGCACGCAAGTTTCCCCTGCTCACGCCAGCAAAGGGGACAGGACGACTGCACTGTATTGAAGGGAGGATGGATGGGGTCATGTATCACAAGATTTTGGCAAACAACCTTCCCTTAGTAAGAGCATTGAAGATGGGTTGTGGCTGGGTCTTCCATGACAGTGATCCAAAACATAGCCAGGACAACTAATCTGATTAAATTTTACGTCAAATTTTTGCAGAAATATAGCAAATTATAAAAGGTTCACAAACTTTCAAAGTGGGTTTCTGAATGCGTATAGTGTATGTCTATGAAGGATTGCTCATCATGGATAAAAGAATTATCTCCTAAAAACTGTTCTTCATTGTGTATTTCTATAAATGTCGATCAAAGACACTGACATTTCTTTAGTTCTTCATGTAGTGGTTCTACAAATGGCATTACTCCTTTGAAGAGTCTTTCATCAGGTATGAGGAGTTCTCGATATGTGCATAATCTGATTAGAGCACAGTCCATTTATTCTTGCCATGACATTCACATCAGTGTTCAGATGTAGTGTATGAATTTGTCCAGCCTTTCAAATAGATGATGTGCCCCCTGAGTCCAGATGTCCCTTGGAGTCCCCATAATACTGTGTGAACAACTTGATCTCTCTGTATCTTCCACATTTTGCATTCTGAAAATGAATTCACAATATTATAACATATTACCTACATACTACAAGGGCATTGTTCATGACATGGTAAAATGGCATAATAAATGAAATACTATATTAGCCTTATTAAACCTTATGTCCACCGCCTTGCCTTCTCGCTTTGGAGTGGTCTGTGTAACTGGTTTCCTATCTTCCATTGAGTTATTATGTAAATGAAGCAGTCAGGGTCTGACCTATCAGAGCGTAATGTGTAATTGGGTTGCGGAGTTAATGGACTAGAGATGTGAGGCCTCTTCTACAGGAGGTTCTATTCTCATTAGAGAGAAACTTGCATTGCCTGTCAACAGTCACCTCCCTTGCCCTCAATTCACCATGTTAGCACTGCACACTTTATGAGCACAGTGCCCAAGCTGTTCCTTTTCCAATATGCCACTGTGAGAGACACTTCAGTACATGAGAGTAGCTCCGTGGAAGACGGCTGTTATTGCTGCCTCACGTTTTGACAGGAGTCGTATAGGAAAGTGATTGATGATCATTGCCAAACTAATCAACAGCCTGACGGTTCTAATGAATTTTAGCTGAGCTCTCGACATGGAGTCATTACGTGAACTGAAAATTTGCCATTACATAAAAACCACTTTGCAAGATTAATATAATCTAAAATTCTTGGATTTATTTTCGCCTCACTGAAATTTAATTTTCTTAGCATATACATTGCTAAATTGCCACCAGCTGCAAAGACCAAATGAATATTTCTGAAGTATTTCATTACGGAGTTCTTGATGTACAGTCATTATTTGAAGTGCAGAAATAATCACAGATTACTGAAACTGAAAACTTTCTCCTTCCCCAAAATTCTTACACTACATGCAACAAACAGCTGAAGACTAAAATAAATGGAAGTAAATATAACACCAGCATTTACTTCATTTATTATGTTTGAAAGTACCTATAGTTTTAAACCCATTTAACTGAGGTAGCTCGCTTAGCACCAGTCTCTTTGGTGCATTGTGGAATTAAGTGCTTTGCTTGAGGGCACAATGGCATTAGCAGTCAGCTGGTACTGAACCTATGACCTCTGAGTCATAGCTGAGTTCTTTCATTAATTTTCAACCACTATCTTGGGTTTCTGGCTGCTGCAGGTGGCTATAGAGGTTCCCTCAGGAGCACAGAGGGAGTATCTGGCTAATAGCTGCTAGCTGTGTAGATGAAGTCTAGTAGAACGAGCTATAAGAGCAGGTCACAGTAAACTACCTTCAATATATCAGCCCTATCAACAGTCATCTCACTCTTAATATCCCAAGTATAATATGTTTGTCTAATTTGTTTACCTGGGTTCTCTTTATCTACTTTTAGGACTTGTGTGAAAATCTGCTGATGTTTTAGGTCAAATTCATGCAAAAATATAGAAAATTCTAAAGGGTTCACAAACTTTCAAATACCACTCTATGCAGTGTGCAGGATGCAGCTAATACTGGAGTTAGTCTAGTATTAACACGCCTGCATGTTGTCAGGCAGAATATCTTTGATACACTGCTAGGATATTCAGGTAGGGGAACACTCCACCAGTTGCAGTGTTGCAGTTGAGGTCTTACAAGATCAAAGAGCTCCAGTAATTTGGGAAATGGAATCCATGTACGTTGAAGTGTTGTCCACTTCCCACCATGTCTTACTTTTCTCCATTGAGAGCACCTTTGACTTTGAGGATAAATTGAATCAAATAAAATTGGTATTTGTTGCATTAAGTAGGCTGCACAAGTCTGTTCTTTTCAATTTCGTTCCAACTTAGAAGCTTTGTGCTACTGCCGATGTTTTTCAAGCTCTCAGTGAACATGAAAGCTATGCCAAGATAGTGTTGAATTGCTGATTTTTGACCTGTTTACTCTAAACAATTATTGCATATTTGGACAAGTCATTGTATGACAGAAACTCTAACACTAAAACTAATGCTTGCTAGGCCTCAGATAAAGAACAGAAACTAAACTATTGTGATTTTTTACTAAAGCTTCTGAGATGCTTAATGAATATACTGGCAGTTAGAATTGCAATCTTACTTAGCGGTGTACGTAACAATGTACTAAATTTGGTTTGACTTTTTGTTAGCATGTTATCAGTTCGTTGTAATTTTAAACCATGATCCAATGATCTGCATCAAACGCAGATGTGGTTGGTCTGTTCTAACTTTGGCTAAAGACAGCTAAACCACTACAGCTATCCTAGATCAGTCTTCTTTTGTGCTCTCCAGACGGTTTACTGTAACATAAGCCTGCTCTGTCTCTGTGTGCCTAGGGCTTTTATTGAATGTGATGTCACCTGACAGTATGGATCACTCTGAAGAGATAGGCCACTGATGTTCCAGTGAGCAGAGAGGGAGAGTGGAGCCGCTTGCACACATTTTCTGAGAAAGGAATGAAAGTGCTCAGGCTGTTTTAGCTGTAGCTGTCAATATGAGGAGAGTGTGCATTCAGCACTGGCTGTGAGCTCAAAGCTCAAAAGCAGACTACTGTATTTATTTAGGAGTTACATGGAATAAAGCATTGTCATGTATTTCTGTATTGTACTACAGTGTAATACTCCTGTATCATGCGAAGTGGGCTTGTCAGACTACAGAATGATGAAATGTACATTGCAGTACATTGAGATGAAGTGCGAGTCAAATGTAATCCTATACAAAATGCCTCAGTGTTCTTATCTGACATTGATATTTCTCAGCTGGTTTCTCAGCGTGCATGCCTTTGAGAATAAGGTTAAGATGGAAGTAAGATTTTTTTATCAGTATTGCTGGAAGATGGGTTTCTCTAGTGTGGAAATCTTGTGCTCCTGTAAACTCACTAGTAATTAAATGGCCTTTATTGCATTGTTTCAAAGTTGAAGGATGATGGTGTGAGCAAATGTAGTGGTTTTTTGTTTTGTTTTGTTAAATAAGCTGTTTAACAGGCTAGATACAGACAGCCTCCTCATCATCTGTCTGTCTGTGTGATTTATTTATGTAAGGACTGAATATTCGGCTACTCATGCATGCATGACCCCTCAACCTCACCCATCACCAGGCTTCAGGCACAAATAAAACAGAAAAAAACAATGATTTCTGAGCATTGAAAGTTCCTCAGCAGCCAGTTGAGACCCTTAGGAGTGAGAGTCCCCCGAGACTGTAGTGCTTCTCTGCATCTGTCTAGAGCCACTGTCTCTCTTTCTTGCTCTCTCTCCCTCCCTCCCTCCCTCTCTCTTTTGCACTCTCCACAGACTTACATAGACCTCTAATTAAAGGCTTCATTGATTTTTCTCTATCCTTTTCCTGCCCTCTTGCCCAGCAGCGTTGTCTGCTTATTTTGCTTCTAATCGGCCTCTGAACTCAAGCCTATTGCGTGATTAGAGCATCTCTACAAGCCCTGAATCAGGACACTGGTTTTCAGTGAGACCTAAACTGCCTTCACCTTCACCCTTCACTAGTGCTTCTGACTCTTTGCTCAACCTGAAGGCTCTGCTTTGGGCAAGGGTAATGTACACTATAGTAAAGATGCTGACAGCATCCCTGATTCTCTCCCTGATTGACCAGTATGGGTTTTTAGGGCTAATGCTGATGTTAGAGCACAGGGCAGCCGATATTTTTGCTTCTGATAAAATATAAACATAAAAATTTTATGTTTGTCCTTTTGAGGTGAAAGAATAGAGTAGGTGAAATTGATACTTAAGGGTGCTCTAAAATTGCTCTATAGCAGAAACACCGATAAGTTTGCCTGAAAATGTGCCTGTAAATGAGCCATTTCTTGTTTACCGGCCTCGTAAGCACAGGAAGATTTTATTGTGATTTTTTGTTTAATGACCTTGTGAGTCCAATTGTTAAGAAATTATCGGCTGATGCTGATTATCTACGACCTGCAGTAACTAGCCTGTGAAATCAAAATTGATTGAATACTGGAGAAAAAATGTTGATTTTCAAATTTTTTATTTTTTATATTAATTACTTAAAGTGATCATGTTCTTTGCCTGAAATTTTCACTTTGTCCCCTAAATGAATAGACATTTGTGCCCATATATAAGTTACTAACAATGACGGACTGGAAAGGGGAGAATAATATAGAAGTTTCAGAGTACAGAAGAGTTTCAGAAACAGACAAACAAATAATTGGATCACTAAAATGTTTCATACAGCATCTATATATAGAAGTGGAGATGGGATGGTTGTACATCTGACTGAGCTTAATTCCTTGTTTATTCCTGCTTGTTTTGACCATAGGACCACCAGAAAAATATTCTTGGCGGCACCATGCAGAACGCCATGGCTCTTCTGACTAATCTGATTGGACAGAAGGACACAGATCTTCAGCCTTTCTACCAGCAAGGTACTTTAAACCACTACAGCAACTCTCCATGATGAAATAGAGCCACATGGTTTATGGATCCTTGTGGAACAGATGTGAGTCTATTCTGTTCACCCAGACACACTCGGACAAAGATGCACAGATAGATGCACACATACGCACACACACATACACATGAAAAGGTCTTGTATTCAGAGAGCTTCTCTTGTTTTGTTTGCTTGAGTGTGTTTTCATTCCATTAGCAGACCCTTATTGCTCTCATCTCACTGTCTGAGTGCATGGTCTGTGTGTGTGTGTGTGTGTGTATGCAGCGTGGGCAGGCTGGCTGGCTCTCAGTGAGTGATAGTAAAGGGGAAAGGGTGAGGGTGTTCAGCTGGCTTTTTGAGGGCTTCCGTCAGTCAGGAGTCCTTTTATCAGCTCGCTTGTGTGTGTGGGCTTGGCCCTGCAGCCCGCATCTGCTCAGCTCAACTCTCCCCCTCGTCCTCTAGCATGGCTACAGACAGCCTTAGACATGCTCGCTCTTTCTCTTACTTTCTCTCTCTCTCTCTCGCTCTCTCTCTCTGTCTCTCTCTCTCTCTCTCTGTCTCTTTTCCTTGCTCACTCACTCTCCGTACCTCCCTGCATCTCACTCTGCTCTCATCTGATGCAATCTAGCCTACCACTGGGTAGCTCTCTCACTCTCTCTCTCATCTATAAACATTGGAATCTGATTTCTGTGCTTTTTTTCACAGTTGTATTGTTGTTTTTCGACCACCGAATACCCAGCCCGCTCGCCCTCCTGCTCCCTGCTTCCCGCTCTTTGCTCCCTGTGCTGAATTATTGAATAATGGATTCCTTTAGCCATGCTCGTGTTGACAGTTTTAGTCCTGTGTTTTAGCAGCAGCGCTCCACTGGTTCTCCATTAGCCCGTTAGCGCTGCATGCTAGAACAAGTCTGAGGCTGAGGTGTATGCTGTATGTGCGCGTGTGTGTATGAGTGTGTTTATTTCAAGTGAGAAGAGATGAGTCAGAGATTCACACACGCTCTCCACATTCAACAAGCTGCAGAAGGAGAGGGGCACCTCAAAAGCTCAACTAAGCCTGGCACACACAAACAAACATGGTGATTGTACGTAGGCCCAGAAAAGAGAGGCAGGATTAAGTCACACATGCACTGTATTACTCCACTGAGATGCACACACACAGTGAGACATTCTGAAATATGGACATGAAGTCATTGGGGAAACTTTTCACCTCTAAGTGTGATTAGGTCATTGGAGAGGAGGAGGGGAGAGGTTTGGGACTGCTTTTGAGATATTGCTGTAAGGCATTTACAGAGTGGAACATAAAAATAAACAATAAATGCCCTAATGACATCATAAGGATAAAGAAGGTTTGGCTGAGGTGTTGTATATATCGGCAATAGGTTGTGTCATTCTGCTTAATTTTAACCCTTAAGACCAATTTATAGTCCAGATGATGTGTCACTTGATGGAAAATATAAAATAAAGCACCTGTTCAACACAAACCATAAAGCAGGCACAGGTTTGGGTAAATTTTTTTTTTTAGTTTCTATAACTTTTAGCAAAATTTTAATCTTTTAGCAAAATCTAAAGTGACTTAAATCACTTGTCATGTGTCACCATCCACATCAATATCTGCTGATCCTTGTGGTTCATTCAGGTTTGGTCATATATATAGATGTTTGTTGAAAACTCTGCGAGTCTCTCCTCATATGTCTGTTTATATAGTGCGGACTATGTTGTTTTTCTCCATGTGGCCTTATTTTTAAATTTTTTGTTGATCATTGTTTGATTCAAATCAAATAGAAAAGTGTCAGTATGTAAATTTAATTCAAATTGAATTATGTATTAGCACATCTCCAGAAACTGGAATATTGTGCAAAAAGTTTGTGTTCATAATTTAGTTTAAAAAGGTAAATATACAGGTAGTCCCCAGGTTACGTGGTCCCCGAGTTACGATGTTTCGTGGTTACGACACATCTCCCATTTACTGTATAAAGCCTTGTTTCGTGTTTGGTGTGCGTGGCGGAAGAATACACGGTTACGCGGCTGTTTAATTTAATTATTAAACGTATTTTATGTTTTTTTTTTGATAATTACTGTGTTAGGATAGGTGTTAGGATAGGATAAGTGCTTACAGTATGTTATTTATGTACAGTATGTACGTATGTTCCGACTTACATGAAATTCCGTTTACAACGCGACATAGGAACGGATCAACGTCGTAAATCGAGGACTACCTGTATTTTATATTCATTATACATGCTGTAAATTACTGAGCAGGTGTGCCCTGGTGGTTATGGACCAGGTCTTTTGACCGGAAGGTTAGCAGTTCAGTTGCATGGCAGGACATACCTGAAGTGCCCTTGAGCACCTAATCCCCAACTGGTCCCCGGGCCTCATGAATAGGGCCTCTTATTTTCAAGAGCTGTAAGTCATACTGATCGAAATTAAAATAGAAAATGACTTGAAATATGTCACTTTACATGTCATAAATATAAATTGACAGTTTGCTTTATTTGAATTAAATTATGAACAACAATGAGCTTTTTGACAAAACAGTGCAACCTCGGGTTTCATTTGTCCAGATTATTGTACAGTTTGGTTATTGTCAACTTGTTTCTGGAAATTTTGTCCCAGTTATTGTTTTTCCGTCTGGTTTTTGTCAGCGTGCCTATGTGACTCGCTGCTAATTTAGTGGAAACAAAGCCTCCACTCACTCACATGTTCATCGTTCATTCTGGCTTTGTTTCTCATTGCTTCTGGTTGATAATGCTCAAAACAAATAAAAACACGTCACCATAAAGCAATGTCACACAGCGCTACCACCTGAAGACAGGTGCTAAAATATAAATACCAGCTGAGAACCCCAATAATTGGCATACAAAACAAAGGCCGCTAGCTGCACCACACCGGCACACTCTAAAACAGAGCATAAACCTGTAAGAGTGATGTTAAATGTTCATTGTATTTTCTCATTGTGTTCTGTATGTAAAACTATATTTATTCTATATAAATTGTATTTTTTGTTAATATTTTAGAGTTTCTGGAACAGATTCATTTGATTTCCATTATGTCTTATGAGAAATATTGCTTCAGTTATCACTCTTTCAGTTATCATCAGACACTTTAGAACATTAATGACGAAAACTAAAGTTCCACTGTATTCAAATTTGTTGACGCGTCACTGTAATTACTAGTGGTGACAAAGTGAAATATTAACACCACTAGTGTTCCAGCCAGAATCACAGATCCATTCGTACTGTAGCTATTTCTGTATTCCTCTTGTTCAAATTCCTCTTCATATGGCAGTTTCTGTTGATAACTCTCTTAATAAAACTAAAGCCATAGCTTTTCAATGTGCTGTCATAGTGAATTAGTTTGCCACTGAAGTACACCAAGTCTGAAGTAACATTTACAAATAAACACAGCATTAATGCTGTAATATCACTAGATGAAGTTTCAGCAGACTATGCTGCACAGTGGATAAACAAACAAAAGCAACAGTAAAGTGGAATATTACTATATGTATATTAATATATGAGAGAGAACTGCAGTCACACAGGAGTTGAGCTGCCAATATGTTCCTCTCACTAAATGTTGGCAATGAAAATTGGCACTCTGATCATTGATGCTGTGAGAGAAATGAGAGAGGCCAAAGTATGGCAGAAGGTGGTGTGACCCCAGAACTTTCCATTAATACAAATAAATCCGACGTATGGAAATATTTTGGCTGCAGAAACAATTCACATCTCCGTGATGACTTGGTACAGTTCAGTGCACACAAAGTAAGCTTGCAGTCCCATTTGAACAGCATGACACTGATTTAATAGTTTATGTTCTAAAAATAATATGCTATAATAAAGTTCTGACTAGCTGGATTAGAGCCAGAGCAACCTGACAGGTTTGTGATCTAGTGAGCAGTTTAGGGATGTGTATTCAGAATAATTTATATAATCCAGTGTCCACAATATATTATTAATGGATATTTAGGTAACCAACAGGAATGGAATAAATTTACTTTGGTCAAAATGCAGGTTTGGCCAGAGGTTTACTGTTGTAACAAATAACACTGCTGTTAATAAGCTAAACTTCAGGTATGTGTGAAAAATAGGAATGCACTGAAATGAAAATTTTGGCCAAAACATAACAAAATGAGACATTTGGGGGAACACTGAACATGTTTCTTCATTTCTATAAATGATTATAAAATTAAACCTTGTAGTTCGTATTTTAATAAGTTTTTTTTTTTACATAATTAGGTTTAATAACATGAGTTTAATTGGTTATTATTTTATATTTGTATATAAATCAAGACAATAATATATGAATAATAATATAATAATATATAATAATAATATATGTATGAAGATGCATGTATGTTACATTATTAGTAATATTTAATAAAATGATGAAAATGTCTAAAATGAATTATGTAAATCACATGGATGTGTTGTGTGATTAATGTGAGTGTCATTGGCTACAGACACTGAAACACTTCACATGTCTTCTGGTAATTGTGGAACTGTCCCTAACATTGCAGCCGCAGAGCACAAACACAAAGCTAAGCGGCTGTATTCTGGCTTCATCATAACAAGTGTAGTTTAGTAAAGGTAGTGCTTGTAGTTTGTCATCTTTCATTTCACCACCCTTCTGTGTTTGGTTAACTGGTGAAAGCACAATTCTGAATGTCAGTTACTCTGAAAGGTAACAGAGTCATTAAAACGTCATTGTTCAGTATAAATTATTTTGTCTTTTTACTTATTTTGGTTGCTGAATATTCAGTGCATCACTAAAAAAACATTATTTACAAATTGTCTAGGGGACGTTGATAGTCTTGGTGCTGGATGAGTAACAGATTTGACCGGTCCAGGACACTGATCAGTATTGTCACATCACTAAAAGATGTGCCAGTATGTTAGTATGTCAGAGATATATTACTGTTTTAGGTTGGGCTATTTGTTGACAAGAATGTGGCGATACAATGTGTATCATAATGCAGGAATTATGATTCTGTATTTTACAACCTCAAATCAGAAAATGTAGAGACTGTATGAAAAAAATGAACCTAAGGTATTTCATGTTTGGTTGTCATCCATTTCTACATTTCAGGTCTGCAATACATTCCAAAAAACTTGGGACTGTAAAGCATTTACAAGTTTATAATGTTGCCATTCCTTCTTACATCTCTTAAAAATATGTTTTGGTACTGAGGATACAAAGCAATTAAGTGATTAATATGTTATTTTGTCCAATTCTTCCTGAAAACTTCCTGAAAATCTTAATGTGCACAATAATACTGTATGGGGTTGTTCTCGTCACATTTTTTTTGTTTCAAAAATCTCCACATCTCTACATTTTAGGCTTGCAATACATTCCATACATTTGGGACAGTAAAGCATTTACCAGTTTATAATGTTGCCATTCCTTCTCACAGCACTTAAACAGATGTTCTGGTACTGAGGATACAAAGTGATGAAGTGATTCAGATGTTTTGTTCCATCCTTTCTGAAAACTTATATTAATGTGTGCAAAAAAAAAAGGTTTGTTTGTGTGAAAATTGCCCACACATTCAGTTTTATTGGGAGCAGTTCAGGACTGCTGGCAGGCACCTGAGAGGTCTTATGTAACCATTTTGTGTTCTCACAAACTGATAAAAGGCAAGATAATTATTATGATACTAATGTTGCGGTGCATGTCTAGTCCACTCATATTGCTATAACAAATGTACTATTTTTTCATGGAAAACTCATCTCATTATGATCAAATGGAAGCAATTATGACAAATGTGATGCATTGTCTTTTAACTATGCAAAGCAATGTGATTAATCACAATTAACTATGTCAGTAATTTGACACACCCAGTGATTGCATTTAAGAAATCGGAGCACTGTGAACCCTCCATGCAAACACACATTTGTGAAGCCTTTTCACAAGCAGCCAAGTGCCTGTTTTCATTGTATTGGCATGTGCGAAATATTTCTCCACATCAGACGCACGGCTTCAGTCCTCCTCCCTCGCGGATGCTCCACTGGTGGGCATGGGGGATGGGGGGCTCTGCTGCGGGCAAGCATTAGACCAAGCTCCCACTCATTACAGCGCAGGGTCACACACAGGCCACCTCAACCAGCCACCGTCATTATGCACCTTATCAGCTCCCCCTCTCAGGAAGGCCTGACCCAGCACTAAATATAACCCTGACAATTAGCGCTATCTCGCTAACGCTGGCTAGCACTCTGCACTCCCCGCTTGAGAAGGGGAGTGAGGAGAGGAAGCATGCTATAATTGGCCCTTTTAGGTGTGACTAGAAAGCCGGGGATGTGGGACGCAGGCTTGTGGAGGGAGAGGAAGAGAGGGACTAGGACTAGGAGTGAGCGTGTAAGAGAGCAAGAGGTAGAAAATGAAAGAAAAGGAAGAAAGAGTGTGAAAGAAGGAGCGGATTGGAGAAAGACAGACTGAGACTGAAGAAGGGAGGGAGACGGGACAGAAAGGGAGATGAGTTTTATAATTGGTGAGATTTGCCAGAGTGAAAGATAAGATCCCTGAGGGAGAGAGAGGCTGAGAGAAAGCGAGAAAAGAGGATAGAGGCTCCATGAGGGCCTGCCTGTCTCTCCCGTCTTCCCCTCTTCCTTCTCTTCTGTTGCAGGAGGGAAATGTGCCTCCTGAAGCTCTGCTGTTTCATTTAGAAGCAACGAGTCTGTAACTCCAATCCTTTGATTTCCTAATGAAAAATGGACCTGCGCTGTGCCCTCTGAGCCACTAATCAGACATTTATATACGAGGTGCTGGGGTTCACTTTTCTAGCCTCCGTTCTGTTGTCACATTTTTGCTCTCTGACTGCAACACTGAGGGTGTGAAAAATGTTTTTCCGGTGAATTGTGAACTGCTGACTTGTTTGTTTTGCATACTTCACGGAGCGTCTTCAACCTAAAGTATTATTTGCATGAATCATTTGACTGGAAGTAATGGCAGTAAATTCACCTCAAAAAAATTGCCCTCAAATGCAAGTGCACAGCTGTACGCATAAATATTCAGTGTCTTGCAGCAGGCTCTTTATACTTCAGGTTTAGTGAAGTGTTGCTCACTCACAGCTCAGTTAACATATCTGTACTTGCTAACACAAGCATCTTGTTTGTGAGCCTGCATATATTTTTACATATACATATTGGGTTTTCTGGCACTTTCCCATGCCGATTGTAACTTAATTGTGGCTTCTCTAGACTACAGTCTTTATTCTTCTGTTTCTGTGCAACTCTGTTCTGCAATAGGAAGGACCCTTTTTACCATTGCTTATGCAGTAGTGAAATTCTAATGTATACTTCAGCATAGCATAGGTAACTGCTACTATTGTATGTTTAGATCAGATAAACAGAGACTGCTGAGTACTTAAATACACTGCTGAATGCAGATAATACATTACTTTACCCACAGCTCAACACATATACACACAGAAGCCTCACTTTGACCCATTATTATATAAACAGCTTCCTTAATTCAAGACATGTGATTGTGTCTGATATATTACCACGTGATTATTGGTTTGCCAATAATATTGGCCAATATTACTAACACGTAGAATCAGTCATTGCCTAAAATATCTGCATTAATTAGCTAATCTTTTAGCTGCAGCATTCAGACTGTCAATTTCCTGATGATGGAGTGAAACGTTAGTGTGGCACTACATTGTGATGTGTGATATTGTGTATCGCCCCCATTTTAATACAGTGGAACCTCGATTTTTGTCATGAATCTGTTCTAAAGTGCCTGATGATTAACCAAAACAAACGATAACTGAAGCAATATTTCCCAGTCAGTGATTCTGACTGGAACAATTAGTGGCGTTAATATTTTGCTTTGTCACCACTAGCAATTACAGTGAAATGTCAAAAAATGTGAATACAGTGGAACCTCAGTTTTTGTCATTAATCTGTTCTAAAGTGTCTGGCGATAACTGAAGCAATATTTCCCATAATACATAATGAAAATCCAATTAATTTGTTCCAGACACTCCAAAATATTAACAAAAATAAATTTTATATAGAATAACTATAGTTTTACATACAGAACACAATGAGAAATACAAAATACTAATGAAATGGATAAATGAACATTTAACATCACTCTTACGGGTTTACGATCCGTTTTGAAGTGTGCCGGTGTGGTCCAATCGCAGACTTTGTTTTGAACACTCATTCTTGGAGTTCTCAGTCCGCTATTTGTTTTCGCACCCATTTTCAGACAGTAGCGTTGCATGGCGTTTCTTTAGTGTGCCATGTTTTATCATTATCATTATCATTTAGCATGCTTGTTTTGAGCATTATCAACAAGAAACAAAGCCAGAGCACCAATCAGAAACAAAGCCAGAATGAACAACAAACGTGTGGGTGCTTACTTTGTTTTCACGTAATTTGCGGTGAGTCGTGGTCATGCCGACAAAAACCGGGCTGATAATTGGGACAAAATTTTCTAGAAAAAGTAAACGATAACTGTAATGATAATTGTATGATAACCAGGGCAAACGATAAGCAAGGTTCCACTGTATATCATAACATATACATGCATACTGAGCTGGTAAATCTGAATATAAAATCTGAAAGTACGGTTTTACAGGTTTATGATTCTCATTAATATTTCCTGAAGGAGTGCTTGTATATTCATTCTCAAAATCACCCTTAACAAAAAAAGGCAAGTCACCCCAGACATGTCCCTGAAGCTATTTTAGTTGTTCTACTGACTTCCTAGATAAGCCTCTGTTTAACATTTCACTTCACACTGGCTGTACAATGCTCACCTCTTACTGTCAAATGTTTTAATACTCTGTATTTTAACAATATCTATGTCTGTCTAAATTTCTTTACTAAGAATTAGGCTAACATTCATGTGACATTGTAAAGATCACATTTCTAAATTGAGAAATACATACCAAAATAATAAACAAATACTGATTATTCAGGCCAGCCCTGACAGAAACACCAGTCTTTGAATATAACTAATGAACAATAAGAAGTAACAGAAGCCTTACCTACACAGATTTCTGGATACACCTGAAATCCAGAATTCTGGATTTTGTCGGCATGCCGATGTGATTTGCTGTTAACTTAGCAAAAACAAAGCATCCACCCATGCATTCGTCACTCACCCACATTCGTTGTTTATTCTGGCTTTGTGTCTTGTTGTTTCTCAGTGATGGTGCTCAAAACAAACTAAAACACTAAAGCGAGAAACCTGAGAACCAGTGTACACAAAAGGCTGCCAGATAGACCACAATGGTATGCTTTAAAACAGAGCATAAACCCATAAGAGTCATGTTAAATGTTCATTTATCCATTTCAAGTAGTATTTTGTATTTGTTGTATTCTGTATGTAAACTATAGTTATTCTATATAAAATTTATTTTTGTTAATATTTTGGAGTATCTGGAACAGATTAATTGGATTTACATGATTTATTATGGGAAATATTGCTTCAGTTATCATTTGTTTTGGTTATCATCAGACATGTTAGAACAGATTAATGATGAAAACTGAGGTTCCACTGTATACAGTGGAAAATTTAAAATATCAGTCTTTAAAATTAAATCTGAAGTCCTGATAACCAAATTAAAACTTATTTTGAGCATGTCATGCAAATAAATATTTTATTGGAAAAAAACAATTATGCTAGGAATTAACTATAAACCACTTAAAAACAATGGTATATTATTGGTAATTGGAATTTGAAGCCCATCATTATCAGTCAGGTGTAGACATTAGATATTCACATATGCAGTACACATTTCTCAGTTTTAGTGCAAAGAGCCCTCAGTGTGAAACACTACACATCCCACATTCACATTCATTCTCAGTGTTTTCTCTGAGCTTGCATTCACTGCTCTATAGAGGCTGGCTCCTATAGGGTGCATGGTGTACTGAGAGCTCCTCTGAGTAGGAGCTTTATTTTATTGATCGTTCTGTCACTGCTTTGCCTCAGTTTTGTGCAGTGAATTGGTGATTTTCCCTGTAGTGAGAAGTGTTTTGCTTTTCAGTTAAAGTTTGCTTTCTAAATGTTCCTTCTGTTTGAATGGGATGCTTGTCCTATCCCTATGTCTTCATACTCATTGAACTACCTCATGAGAAAAAAGTCATCATGTTAAATGTTAGGAAAGCCTTTCTATGTTGCTTTAACTAAACACATTGTTTATGAACTTGAAGTCATGATGTAAATGGATATTTTGTTACAGTTTTTAACATATCTATATTTACTTCATCAGTTATATATTTATAACCCTCTGGAGTCTGAGGGTATTTTAGACACTAATGTAGTCTGACATGGGTCGACATTTTTTTTTTTTTTTACAAATTACACCAGTCTAAAAAATTGTTTTACAAAGTTCTACAACAGTTTTTTTTTTTTTTCACCACAAACTCGGCAACAACAGTGTCAATACAGTAAGAGTCATAATTTTTATTAATTATGATTAATATTATAATTATTATATTAATATATATATTAAATAATATATATTTAATTAATTTTAATTAAATCTGCTCTAAACTTAGACTTTCCAAAAACCTATTTTCAGATGTGCTGATATATTATGAAAAACACTCATAATTTCTAGCCAATACTTTTCAGCTCTTAACTGAATAAACAGAGGTGTTTGCTACACACTTTTTATTACATTTTTTAGAAATTATATGTGGTTTTATTTCTAAAACTTTACAAATGTGAGGTGACACTATGTTTTCCTCAGCCACTAACTCTACATTGAATATTTATGAGATAGGTAAAAAAAAAATAATTAAAATCTTTTGTTCAAGATCTCCTCAGGTGAGATGTCTTTGTTGGTTCAGATTCCAAAGGGTTAAGGAAAAGTAATTTTGCAGAAAAAAATGTCAATAATATTAAAATATATGATGCACTACATTCACAGCTCAATTTATTATTTTATTTTCTGAACTGCTGTATAAAGGCAATAGAACATGGCTGTGATGGAGTATAACTCTCCTTTGCCTCATCACAGACCTGCTGTTATGTCATGATAACATACTATTGCTTTAATAAATTGCATCACAATAATGACAAAATACAGTTTTTCTGCCCCGCTCAAGACACAATTCAACTGCAGTCAAATCAGCCCTAATAAACCCACACTTGAAGTGATCATTTTAACCCTACATTTTAGTGTGGTCCCACTCTACAGTAAGTAAAGCACACTGATCTTAGTGTTAAATTGATAGTGTTAGACACGGAATAGTATGAACATTCACACTGTACAATGTTTTCCTCAGCCACTAACCCTACATTGAATATTTATGAGATAGATGTGAACACTCAGGTGAGAGGTCTTTGCTGTCTGACTCGGTCTCACAAATGTGTCTCTGCTTATTTAAGCTCCTCTCATGAATATCTAAAAATGTATTTCGATTCCACTTGACCACTTGCCCGACCAGAGTGTCAGATGTCTTACAGATGTCGCTGGTCACAGCATCACCTCCATTCCTTCCAAGATCTTGCTATTCTCCTCGATGTTACTCCCATTGTGTTGATCATCTTGTCTTCCCATCTCAATGGAGGCCTTCCGAGTGGTTTCTTTTGATCTTGTTGACCATTCGGCAACTGCATGGGTCCACCGATTGTCTGTGAACCATGTAACATGTCCTGCCCACCTGAGATTGGCCTGCCGGTACTCTCCTATCACGACCTTCACACCACTTCTGCATCTGATCTCCTCGTTCCGGATGTGCTCTCGCCATGATATTCCCGACATTGATAGTTCCATAGCCCTCTGCGTCATTGTCAGTTGTTGATCTTCCCTCTTCATGGTGGTTCAAGTCTCACTTGCACATAGCATCGCAGGTAAGACTGTGCCATTGAAGAGGTTGGCGCGAGTAGCCTTATCCAGCTTCACTTTCAGTACATATCTAATCCAGCTGTATATATTTGAAAAGTAGACCGTTTAAGGTTTCCAGGGTATGTTTAGTTTTGTTTCTAGGATAACATCTCTCACAGTTATATATAGGTTGTTTGGGGGTTTTTTTGTTTTTTTTTTGTTTTTTTAGAATTTTGGTTTCATTTCTGAAGGTGGGTTAATCAGTTATTATATTGTTTTTTTTCTATTCGCTGTGAAATCCCACATCAGTATAATGAGTTTTGATACGTCATTTGGTTCAATACTGGTTTCTACACTAGGGCTGATAGACATGATCCAGCTTCAGTGGCTGACAGACTTCACAATGTTGAGCGAGCATCAAGATACAGTCCCTCCATTGGGGTCTGCAGTCAATATGAAATGAAATGATGTAACTTTACACAATTTGTGAAGTTTCTGTGAGCTCATTTCATTTGCTATTTGGTTGATGCATCGATACACATTGATGGACTATTATATCCCTGTTGTTATTCTCAGTAATTGGGTTTATTTTTAATGATTTATGCAGTTATTCAGCATTCTCAGAGCACTGCTGATACCCCTGAGATACTCATGGGTATATTGTAAAGTGCGTTTTGATATAATTGATTGCAATAATGATAAGATGTAATGGCACTGTTCACCTCTACTTTAACATAATTCATTTTTTTTTGCCTGGAGCATCTCTGTCTGATGTAGCATTGCGCTGTAACATCTGCCCTTTCATTGAGAAAAACTGGCCTCTGCCTGTGGTCATGGAAATATTTCAGCTTTGCTGTTCTGGTTTGGGAAGAGAGTCCGTTTCATGTGTGCCGTGCATGCATTCAGATACCATCCCGCAGTTCAAGTGCCTACCCTGATCCGAGGTGACGGGCTGGACCTGGCAGTGCAGAGAGAGACAGGAGAGGTTATTATTTCAAGATGAACAGATTATTCATACGGTCTTAATATTTCAACAATGCCAGCAGAAGAAATAAAAAACTTGAGGGAAGAGAAGGCAGAAAAGGTTCCATGTTCTATGATGAAAGATGATATCTTTCAGGCACCTTATAATTGGTTTGGAATGAGAGAAAAAGGGATTTCTATGATTTGTATCTCAATTTTATTGTATAGATGAATGTTGAACAGAATTCCTAGCCAGAGGATGAAATTTTTTTTTTCTTCCTATTTTTCGTAGGTCAGCATAGTGTGAATGTGTGTGCTTGCCTGCCCAGATCGCATTGAGCTTTCGAGTCAGAGATTGTGCTGAATTAATCTGAAGTCAATACAACTCAAGGTCTGATGTTTGCACTCCTCTCTTGAATGAATAAAGACTATTGCAGTGCCAGCTCTACAGTACTTAGCTGTCCTTGAGTTCTGCAGATGAGAGATGAATGTTTGATGTGATAAAGAGTCAGTCCTCTCTTATCTGTCGCTGAGTGTCAGGTTGGAGGTTTCTGTCTTTGTGGTTTAGTTTAAACTATTTCAAGTTATGTTTCTTTTTATTTGCTTTATGGGGAAAGTGTTACTTTATACAATTTTCCCTTTACCTTTAAATCGGTGTCCAAGGATTCCTTCTTCAGTTTTAAACTGTAACTGTGAGGCTTAGGAGCAACAGAGGCTTACACCTACCCTTAAATTTAAAAACCCCATGCCTAATCATGAAGCACTTTCCTCAAAAGACACAACTGTACAGTTAATACGTTAAAAATGTCATAAAGTATATTTATATATGTCTATATTCAAATATTCAGATCAAACTGAAATTAGACTGAATATTTCATTAGGTACACATAACATGTAGTTACACTCACTGTCCATGTTATCAGCTCCTCTGACTATACAGGTTCAACAATTACAGACTGTAGTCCATCTGTTTCTCTGTATACTTTGTTAACTTCCTTTCACCCTGTTCTTCATTGGTCAGGACCCTCACAGAGCAGGTGGTATTATTTGTGTCTTGGATCATTCTCAGCACTGCAGTGACACTGACGTGGTGGTGGTGTGTTAGGCTGTGTTTCGCTGGTACACGTGGATCAGACACAGCAGAGCTGCTGCTGTTTTTATACACCTCTGTGTCACTGCTGGAGTGAAAATAGTGCACCAATCAAAACTATCCAGCACAACGTCATCCTATGGGCAGTATCCTGTGCAACAACAGACTCTATTGTCTCTGACTTTACATCTACAAGGTCCACCAACAAGGTAATAGAGTGGACAGTGAGCTAAAAATCTCCAGCAGCTCTGCTGAACCACTTTTACCAGCGCAACACACACTAACACACCACCACCACATCATCGTCACTGCAGTGTTGAGGATTATCCACAATTCAAATAATACCTGCTATGTGGTAGTCCTGATCATTGAAAAACAGGGTGACTGGTGTTAACAAAGTATACAGAGAAACAGATGGACTACAGTCTGCACCTGTATGGTCAGTGGAGCTAAAATGAACAATGAGGTATGTGTACCTAATGAAGTGGCCAGTGGATATTATCATTCAATTCACTTCAGACATATCAAACGATGCTTTCTTCAAACATTGGATGGCAAGGATTTAGGGGTTTTCATTGTTTTGTAAAGTCTGCTTCTGGCTATGCTTCTTCCTGTTATTGCCTGTAATTTTTTATACAAATTATTTTCAGTGAGTGATACATGTTTGGCTCTGTTTCTGTTTAGTCCCTTGCCTCAAGTTTTTTAGGTTTTGGGTATAAACTGCCTCTCAGCTGCACAAAAGCCTAACATCACCATACGCAATGCCAAGCGTTGTCATTAGACTCGGAGCAGTGAGCGCATTCTCTGGAGGAATGAATCACTATCTGGCAGTCTAATAGGCAAATCTGGGTTTATTGGATACCAGGAGAACACTACCTACCCAGGCACATATTGTCAACTATGAAGTTTGGTGCAGGTGGAATAATGGTCTGGGACTGTTTGTGAGGCATTATTTATGCTCTGCCAAACTTTATGCATTCAACCAGATATTGTTCTCCGGGTATCCACTTGGCAGGCAAATATAGTCCCTCCACACCAAAATCACCAGTCCATGTTTTAGAGAAATTGTTTCATAACATAGCCTGTATTCAAAAAGATAGGCAGGTCCAATTTAAACTATATTATAATCCAAATAACTTTAATTTATACGCTTCCTTCAGCAGGTCCACATTTGCTTCTTTCTGTTATTGATGGATCACATTGTATTTTTTGCATGGCATTATGCATTTGGACACTACCTGGTCAAACACACAGCACCAACTGTAAAGTTTTGTGGAGAAGGAATAATGCTATGGGGGCTGTCTTTCTGAGGCATCCTGGTATCCACTTACACTATATATCCAAATGTTTGTGCTCACACCTGCTAATGAATGAATTCAGCAACTTCATGTTGCACCCATTGCTGTCAGACATATGCAAATACACACACAGCTTGTCTAGTCCCTGTAGAGAAGTACTGCCAATAGAATAGGACTCTCTGGAGCGATAAACATGAGCCTATTGTCACCATGCCTAATGCCAGGCATGGGCTATAAAACCTCCCAGCATTAAGCTGTGGAGCAGTGGAGCTGTGTTTCCTGCTCAATCCGGTACTTTTGGGATCATTTCACCCCATTCAGTACTCATGTGAAATGGTGTGCTGACCACATGTTGGGCTTTATCACCCAACATTAGTACCTGACCTCACTGATGCATTTGTTGTGTAATAGGAGTAACACCAGAAGGTCGCCGGTTTGATTCCTGAGCAGGTCATGACTGAATTGCCCTTGAGCAAGACACCTAGCTCCCAACAGCTCCCCAGGAGAGACGGCTGCCCACCGTTTCAGGCACATGTTCTCACAGCCTAGTGTGTTCACTAGTGTGTGTGTTTCACTGCACTGATGGGTTAAATGCGGAGGTCAAATTCTGTTGTGTGCAATCACATTGGCAAAGTTTAATCTAATTGAATCTAATAACAGAAGATTATGGGTATATGTCTCTCTTTCTCTCTAGGTATCATAGACATGGTGTGCGGTGTGTTTGTGGAGACTGCAGTGTCGTATATAGAGAAAGAAGAACAATCAGGAGTGAAGAGCTGCAGCTCTCTTCTTCTTTCCCTGCTGGACATCATCCACTGCCTGCTGAAACACCTCTCCACTGTGGTCCGACTGGCTTTACAGGTAGCGTTGCACTTTCTCACTCTCACACCATTTCAGTCTCTCTCTACCTTCTCTCACCCTCATGCTATTTTTTCACTCTGTATCTCTGACATTCCCTTCCCCCTTACTTTCTGTCTCTCTGATCAGTAAACATCCCTCACACTGTTACTGTCTAGTGTCAGCCCCACCTCTCTCTCTCTCTCTCTCACCCTCTCTCTCGCTCTCGCCCTTGGGGAGTCTCTCCCTGCCACTGTCGCCCTAGGCGTGCTGTTAGGGGGTTCATGTCTGGGTCCTCTCCTAACTGACGATTACATTGTTATGCAATGACAACTGGCATGCAGATAAGACCAGAATAGAATCATCACTGTGGTTGTCACACTTCTCACACTCTTAGCTGCTGCTGCCGCCAGCCTCTCCAACTGTGAGGATTATAGACTGCAGGCATACTCAGTAATGGGTATTAATACTCATTAATGCATTATTATTTATTCATTCATTTATGCTTGTGTACATAAGGTACAGGAATGTGGTTATTCCCCAGTAGTGCTGGGCAGTGCCCACCAAACTGGCACAGCAGACAGCAGTTAATGAACCCTGCTTATTTGGTTCTAGTGCACCCAACACTACTGGATAACTAATTAGCATCAATGTGATGCACATCTCCAGTGTCCAGAGCACAACATGTTGTGGAGGAGTCACAGTAGAGCTGGGCAATATGACCTCAGACCAGTCACATTGAACATTTTATCTCCATTATGATTAACAAAAGAATATATTATTACTTTTGATTGGTGCTTTTTACACACAATATAAGAGCTTTACAATAGGAGATAAAATGAGATGCTCTTCAGTCTGTGTTTGGAGACTGTGAGGGACTCTGCTGTTTGAACAGTCAGTGGGAGTTTGTTCCATCACCTCTGTGCCAGGACAGAGTCTTGATGTTAGTCTTCCACATGTCTTGAAGGATGGTGGGTGAAGTCGAGCCGTACTAGAAGCTCGAAGGGTTCGAGGTGCCGCTCAAGACTTGACCATTGCCATTAGGTAGAGAGGGCTGGTCCATTTTTTGCCTTGTAGGTGAGCATCAGGGTTTCTATATGGCAGAGAGTATGGGGTGGAGACAGTACATAAGATAAGATAGGCCTTTATTTGTCCCGCAATGGGGAAATTTGGATACTCAGCAGCAAAAAGTGACAGCAGTAGAGCAGTAGGAAAGTAAAAAAAAAGAGTAAAATAAGTTACTTTAACAAGATAGAAATGTAAAATTTACAGTTATGTACATTACAGTTAATAATGGGGACAATACAAAAAACACACCATAAAAGACAACATATTGCACATGAACACACACTTGAGAAAGTAGTGTCAGAATTTAAAAAAATGTATTAACTGAATTAAAAAATACGTAAGGACAATAATTGATATGGGCAATAATAAGATTAAAATTTGGATTAATCAATTAATTGATTAGCCTTATGTCAAAGTCTCTTTGAAGCCCTGCATATGGTTTCCCATCAATCCCAATTAAATGTATCTTCACAGAAGTATAAATACACACCAACGAGGCTTGTTTTGATTCATTTTCTTCTGTTTTCTTTTCTTAAAATTACAACAAAGAGAACCTTCTACACATGGCAACATGTGATGCTATTTTACGTAACAGAATGTTAATTTGGATATAAAGCTTGTAATCTGTCAATACCATTAAACTAAAATAAGATTTGTTGCATGTCATCAGTAATTGTATACTGGATAGTATATCACCTATCATATATCACTGTATTGTCTTTATAGCTGAGAATCTAAACTCATACTGCTGTGTGCACCTGTGTGTGTGTGTGTGGGTGTGTGTGTGTGGTGACTTCACCGGGCCCATGGGAAAGAGTAGAGTGAAGTTGGACATCTAACACAGAAGATTCACAAGGTCCCCCTCCCCTCTGAGCGCAACCCTTACACTCCCATTGGCCCTCATTACCCCACTGCAGCTCTTTGTCTTCTGCCCCTCTCGCTTCCATACATATTTATGCACGGACATTGCAAAGAAGAATATGTAATGGAAATCAATTTTCTCAGAAAATGCAAAGCTCATTAAAAAGCATCTGCAAAACCCAAATTCATTTGGGTGATAATGATAAGGAAAGTAGATGGTCTCTTTTCTTTCTGCTCTCTCTCCTCTTTTTTTTCCTTTCTCCTTCCCCTCTCTCTCTCCTTCCTGGTCCTATTGCCTATTCAGTCAACTCAGACTCCGTCATTTCCATTATGAAATGGATGAGAAAAGTTTAATTGTGAAAGTGCAGCATTCCATATGACCATGTTGGCTGGGAATAATCACGCTGCCCCAGACTGTCAGACTTGGTGACATTTTCCAAAACTCTTGGCAGAAATATGAGTGGGAATAGGGCTCAGAAAACGGGCACGGGAGAGAGGAGAAAGCTGAACTCTGCTGAACCAGACACTTCACTCTCAGTTTAGCACCGCTCTCGCTGACTGCTGCCATATACAAAGTTTCACAGTGTTTTTGTGTTGTTTGTGTCTATTTTAAACCACATTTCTCTCTCTCTCTCTCTCTCTCTCTCTTTCTCTTGCTCTCGCTCTCGCTCTCTCGCTCGCTCTCCTCTCCACCTTGTTTGTGAAACTAAGTATCTCCTGCTGACAGCTCTGCTAATAGAGTAGGAGGTTGTTATTGTTATTGAGGTGCTTGGTTGTAGACAGTGTGCTGCACGTATTTTGGCATAACAGTGGCACCGCTGGGCAGTGCACAGACTCCGAGAATCATTTCAGTTAAAAATAGCAACAACTGAAGCTACTCAACTTCCTCGGACTACATGAGTGCTATTCTTTCCGAGAATGTACACATGTAACCGTTCTGACTCTCTACAAGTCGTTATGTGCTAACCTTTTGGCCCCACTGAGTGACTGGACAGGTTCTCTATGTTTATCTAGTCTGCCCTACATTTGCCTTACTGCTTGCCTGGGCATGGAGCACCGTCAACCAGGAATTCCCTGTTTTGAACAGCAGGAAATCCAATTCTAAGTCAAGGCAGTGTCATTTTCTGGTAATAAATTCAAACAAATCAGCTTTTTTTAAAGCTTAAACTCCGAAAAGTTTGAGGCCGCCTTTTTTTTCTAGACTCACTGTGACAGCATGGTCAGAGGTTGTGTTTATCTTCTAACTTTAAGAGATTCATAAAAGTTACATTTTAATACAATATAAAGCAAAAATGATTTCCAGTGATGATAACAGAATCTCTCTCTCTTTCTATGAAGTCTGACAGTGATGGAGACACGGAAGCAGCAGAAGAGCTCCTGCTAGTCAACAAACCGCTTACGGACCTCAACAGCCTCCTCATTCAAATGGTCAGTCTGTGTGTGAGTGTATGTGTGTGTTTGTACTTTTTGTATGGCATATATGTATTATACCAGTGGTTCTCAACCTTTTGCAAGCTGGGCCCCCCCAACACTGGTTCAATGCAGTTTGGGCCCCCCTTTTAAACCCCCCCCCCCCCCCCCCCCCATGTATATGTGGTATACATATCAATATTACCAAGTTGAACTGACATCGTTAGGTTCAGTCATATGAGAAATTAATAGATTTATTTGATAATTTTATCATTATAAGAAAAAATAACCTCACTATATAGATTTATATAATATCATGGATGTATTTTTTTCTTAAAATCATTATAAATAACTTCCCTATGTCCCAAAATAAGCCTTGTAGTATGTGTGGAATATATGTCTGTATTTAAGTTGGTTTCACATCATTAAGTTTAAAAACATGAGAGTTTAATTGATTACTTTGATAATTGTACATAAAACAAATGTTAGAAAAATTACACAAGACACATGTGAATATGTATAAAAATACATGTATGTCACATTATTAATAATATTTAATTTAGAAAAAACACAAAACAATCATGAAATTGGCTCAAATTAATAATGTTAGTCACATGGATGTTTTTAAATACTTCTCATTTCTTCTGTGGATTGTGCTACGGTCCCTAACACTGCAGCATGTAGTCAGAAATTGTGAAATGGTCCCTAAGACCGTGTAGTCAGAGCGAAAACATCAACACAAGGCTAAGCTCCTGTGTCACCTGTCAAGGGAATTTTACTAAATGTTGTGGTTGTAGTTTGTTGTCTTCTTCTATTTCACCCCCAAACTGTAACTGTGCTGGTGAATCTGCATTTAGTTAACTGGTAAGGAAAAGCAGAATTACGAATATCAAACGACTGACTAATACTAAACTAACTTTAGCACAGGATGTGTTTCAGGCTGTGCATGTGTGAGGAGGCTAAATAGCTAACTGCACGACTAGCAGTTAAAAATGACTATCCAGGGCTGAGATAAGAAGTCTTTATAAAACCTATTTTGTGAGGTTACTCTTTAAAAAGATGCGGATAAGTGTTCAGATGTCGCACATGTATATACTAGCACTGACATCACGTCGTTTCAGAATACTGCTCTCTGATTGATGGATTAGAAATGAAGTTGTGTGGTTGATTTGTTTGTGCGTTTTAATAATTCAACGCTTACATTTCATTTGTACTAATAGTCAATAAGCCGGGATGTTTTGTGATTTTTTTCCCCGCCCCCATCCCGTGCTTGCGCCCCCCTGGGAGAGTGTCCATGCCCCCCCGGTTGAGAACCACTGTATTGTACAAATAAGAAGCTAAATGACCTAAATGTCAGATTTTTATTCAAATTCTAAAAGCAGACGAAGAGAACCCAATCAAACAATTGAGGCAGAAAATATAATTTTTGATTTATTGAGAAAAATAATGTAAAATTAAATATATTACATATAAAATAAAATTACATATGAGTAGAATATGCAGTGGTGCTTGAAAGTTTGTGAACCCTTTAGAATGTTCTATATTTCTGCATAAATAAGACCAAAAACATCAGGTTTTCACACAAGTCCTAAAAGTAGTTAAAGATAACCCAGTTAAACAAATGAGACAAAATATTATACTGTCCTGATATTTTCCTTAAGAATTCTCTGATATAATTCATAATTCATTGTTCCATCAATGATGGCAAGCCGTCCTGGCCCAGATGCAGCAAAACAGGCCCAAACCATGATACTACCACCACCATGTTTCACAGATGGGATAAGGCTCTTATGCTGGAATGCAGTGTTTTCTCCAAACATAATACTTTTCATTTAAACCACAAAGTTATATTTTATTCTCATCCATCCACAAAACATTATTCCAATAGCCTTCTGACTTGCCCACGTGATCTTTAGCAAACTGCAGATGAGCAGTAATGTTCTTTTTGGAGACTAGTGGCTTTCTCCTTACAACCCTGCCATGCACACCATTGTTGTTCAGTGTTCTCCTGATGGGGGACTCATGAACATTAACATTAGCCAATGTGAGAGAGGCCTTCAGTAACTTAGAAGTTACCCTGGGGTCCTTGGTGACCTCGTTGACTATTACACGCCTTGCTCTTGGAGTGATCTTTGTTGGATGACCACTCCTGGGGAGGGTAACAATGGTCTTGAATTTCCATTTGTACACAATCTGACTGACTGGTGTTGGTGGTCGGAGTAAATTCCAACAAGTCTCATTTCACAGTGTGTGGTTTGGTAGGCACTATCGATACAGATACCCAGTATAGGTGTAAAAGCACTAAAAAAGTGAAGGTTTCATAATGTGCTCCCTTGAAGCACAAGATGCAGCAAATCTTATGCTTAAAAAGGCATTTCCTTAGCAAAGTCTAATACATCTGAATTTTTCATCTTTGCAAATATGGCCCTTGATATAATTTCTTCAGGGACAACAGTCCCACAGGTCTCAATTAACCCTGGGAGGAGATTCTAAGGTTTGTAGTTAGGTGGAAGGTGGTCCTTCAAATGAGTCATGTGTGGTTTGAAAAGAAAATAAAGTTTAACTGCAGAAATCTTGAAATATTTTCAAATATTGTTGAAATATTTAAAAATATTGTTGAAATATTTTTTTATTTTTAATTAGGTAAAGTGAAAACTGAAAATAGTTCAAATATGACAAACTATATAAACTTGCATTCAGAAATTTCAACCTACTGAAAAAAGTAAAGATTTATAGCTTTACACTTTTCAGCAGAACTTTAAATTAAGTCTTTATTAGTTGAGTGATGGAGCAAACAACTGATAAATAAAGAAAATGAATGATGTAGTACAGCAGGGTATTTGGTTAATACTACCTTCTCACAATGATTCAGTCCCTAATATTGCTGATTTTAAAAGCTGCTGCTAGTCTGTTTCACCTGAAGTTGGGTAACAATATGACTAGGCCATTGGGAACTCTGGACCCTATGTTATTTACTATGTACACTACCAGCCAACACCCCATTTTTCCAGGTACTTACTCCAAATGATTCAGTTTAATGTCTCATTGCACTCTGAAATGAAAGCATAAGAGTTGAATGAGAACTCATGGAATCAATTTATAGACCAAAATGCATCTAAACTTTGGACACAAAGTAGCACCTTTGTCAGATATAACAGCTGAACACACTCGTGACATTCTTTTTACATTAGACATCAAATATTCTTCAGACAGTTCTTCACAAATCTGCTGCAGACGTTCACAGAAATGTTGGCACTTGTAGGTTTGTTTTGTTTTCACTTCATCACAAATCAGCTGGATGGGGTTTAAGTCTGGAGACTGTGCTCCACTCCCATGTTTTCAAGCTGACCATCTTGTTCTTTTATCCTGAAGTAGCTCTGGCAGAGCTTGGACTGATGTTTTGGGTCATTATCTTGCTGTAGGATGAACCCCTGACACACTAGGCACATACCTGAGGGCACTGCATGGCGCTACAGAATGCTGTGGTAGCTGTGGGGGCTCACGGTACCTCCCTCTGTAGGAATTAGTAGCACCAGCAGCTTTCAAGGTTTAATCTACCTTCATTACTGCAGAACAGTTTTCACCTGTTAACCCATTTCGTGTTCCCTGACAAAGGTCTTTGTGTTTAATTCTGTAATGTAAATGAATTTTCAGTTTTGGGTAACCTTACTCTTTTTAAACCTCTGGCAGTTAGTTCACCACTTACCTTTGTATAATTTCAAGCTTTTCACTCGACTTAAATGACTTTAATTGCAATAAATGACTGGATAAATTAGGATGTTCTAAAACTTTTGGCCGGCAGTGTAGTTTAAAGAATTTCTATAATCCTCTCCATTAGCTATATATTTCAGCCACTGTTTCACATTATGGGAAACATGTGGAAGGTGGAGGGAGGTGGGAACTGAACACTGAACTGATTAACCTGGCTTGTTGGACAATTTATAGCTTCACTTAACCTGAATAGAACTAAGAAAGTCAGTGTTCTGAGTTCTCTTGTTGGTTGAAAGGGCAGCATGGGAAGGAAAAAAGAAAGATAAGGAACAAGAGTAAGTCCCAGGTCATTAGCATTTGACTGCTTATTTGTTGTAGGTCTGCTGAGACCCTTTGCCATTTGGAGCAGAATTGTATGGCAGCAATTCTAGCTGAAAAACAACTTTCTTGTACAAGACTTCTTACCTCAAAGGCATGTGCTGTTTAGGCATTTTGTCTTATGGAGTGTTTTTGTTGGTCTGCAGTTCAGAAGTACTTGTGTAGAGGTGTATTGTTTATGTGAGTTTTGTTTACTTTTGGATAAAACAATGATGGGGGCGTTTAAAAGCTGCCACACCACTGAGAAGAAGCTGTCAGATTCAGAATACATGAAGATATGCTTTGGTATTGATTTAGGCTTATGTAATCAACTCTGCATACCACCATCTCTGTACAGATGTGCTCATTGCCCTTTTTCAGTGTTAGTGATTTGTTTGGAGCAGGAGGCATAGTCAGAGTACCATAATTAACATTTTTTGAAAAAATAAATTGACAAGTTGAGCTTTAAGTCAGTTTTGTTCTATTTCTGTTTCATCTGTTCTACAACCCTAAACCTGAAAAAGCCGGGTCAGTATGGAAAATGTAGTGTTTATTAATTTAACTATTATTTAATTGCGCACAGTATGAAACCAAAATGTTTATTGTTTAGTGCAATCAACAAAATGTAATTTCTTAATATACAGTACATCCATGCCATCATTTCAGGCCTGCAACACATTCCAAAGAAAGTGGTGACCTGAGTGGTAATTTAGGGCTAGTAACGAAGTAACAATTGTAAATAATGATATGATTTTAAGCAGGTGATTTAAACATGTGACTATAATAATGATTTTTTGGTTATAATAACAGTAAGCAGCAAAGACGAGCAGAGGATCTTCACTTTGTCAACAAATTTAAAAAAAACTAAGTTCTTCAAAGAAAGATTACTTTCACAAACACCATTTTAAAATGTACTGTTCACAAAAAGAAGCCAGGTTCTGTTATGGTATGGGTTTCTGTCAGTGCCTTTGGCAAATGTCATTTACACTTCTGTGATACAACAATGCAGAAAAGTACATTGAGATTTTAGAGCAACATATGCTGCCTTCAAGATGATGTCCTGGAACATTTATGCATTTTTCAATAGCACAATACAAAACGACATGCAGCAAACACTATGTGGCTGTGTAAGAAGAGGGTACAGATACTGCACTGGTCTGTCTGCAGTTCTGACCTGTGCCTAAAAGAGAATGTGTTGAGAATTTTGTAACAAAAAATGCAGTAACAACCTCATACTCATACTCACCTTAAGACATATTTGCAGGAAGAATCAGACAAGATAACACCTGAAACATTTCATCGATTGGTTTACTGTTGTGAGAAGGAATGACATTACAAATGGCAAATTTTTTTACCAAAGTGTGTTGCAGGCCTGAAATGATGGAATCAGTGTATGAAAAACATGAAATATCTTTTGTTCATAGTGTCTGAAGTTAAATAAAAGTCAATATGAGAAACACTGACATTTTCCATACTGTCCAAACATTTTCTGGTTTAGGGCTGTAGATTACTCTTTATTTTTGTTTTATTAATTTACTAAGTGTTATTTGTTCTTAGTTTAATTTCATGCAGCATTAATGAGACAACCTAATGTTTCAGCATAGAGTCCAAGTCTACATGAATCATCTAACAAATGTTTAAGTTTGTTGTTTCATTTAAGAAGAAAATAACAGCAGTTTTTAAAATGATTGTATTTATGGTTGTTTTTCAGGCATTACTAATTTGAACTCCATTATAAATGATGTCGAGTCCTTTCTGAAATAGCCTGCAGCACATTCATAGTGTAGGTCTGTGGATTTACACTTCATCTGTATCATGGAAAGTGCATTGGGAATTGATTTGATGTCATTGTCAAAAATGAATAGTAATTGAATTTTGAAGCTTCTTGCATTCCTATTTTTATTTTCTATGAAAAAGCTTTAGAAAAGTAAAAGATAACAGCATGGATGTGGGGAATGGAAGACTGTAGAAGTCATGATAAATTAAAGAGACCTAGTTGTACAATGATTCAGTCTCTATTAGCTTGACAAATTATATCAATTTACAGTTTATTTTAAGATGAGGTAATGATTAACATGTGTACACGTATCTAAAAGTACTGAACAACAAATAATTCAGGCATCAGCACTTCTCATTTGTGTTTATGTTGTAATGATGACTTAGGAGAGCGTATTTGTATCCAAAAGTATTTTTTGTGTGATGCCATCTCTTTGTCTAATTGTCTGAAGTGTGTATCCTTATGCTTAAAGGCAGGAATTTTTGTAAAATGAGTTAGGTGTGCTGATCTTGAGATGCTCATTTTTCTGGAAATTTTAATCATGATGATGTCAAGTGTGTGCACCCAACATTAATTGAGTTGGAGATACAATACTTCTCCAAATTTTGGTGTCACCCATTACTCCCCAAAATGGGTGACCCCCTAAACACCAGTACACTATAAATTTTTCTATATTGATCAATCTCGATAATTATCACGATATAAAATTTTCTAACACTGTCATAGTTTTAAACAACATCTTTCTAAAAACATCAAACTAAATACATGAAATGTTACTATTTAAAATATTAAAATGTTTACTGCCAGAACATAATATTGTAGTGTCTGACTGGACATGTTGAACGGATGGACAAGAAAGACATTTACAGTCGTCGATTTATTTTTGAAACTTACAGTGATTGCTGTCGGCCACAGCCATTCCAAAATAACAACAGGCTATAGAGCAAAGCTAACAGGCTAATGCTAGCACTTGGGCTGACACACACACACACACACACACACACACAGCAAGCCCCCCTGCTTCTCCTTCTCACACAGATGAGCACACAGTGACTTCGTGCTCTCGCCCGGCCCCACTACGCTCTCCCCCAGTCACTTGTTTGTCTTAAACACAACAGTGCATTTTGGCGGTGCTGGTGAGGAGGAGCTAACAATCAGCAGTATTAGACTTCTGAACTCACTGTCAAGCTGTTTAGACATTAAATAGAAATGAATGTTAATGCTTATCGAATTATATTGTCCCGGCTTATCATCATGGTGGGAAAAATTATCGTGAAAAAAATCTATATCGTTTTATCGCCCAGCACTACTAGAGTGTGTGTGTTTCCCTGCATGGATGGGTTAAATGTGGAGGTCAGATGTGTAGTCACACTGGCAAAGTTTAATCTAATTTTAGCAGGATGAAGTAGGACAGTGTCACTGTTTAGGGGTCTCTTAGAAGTTGTTGATAGTGAGGTTAGGCTTTAGTATTGCTGTTTACTCTCCACCAGAATTTTAGCACACATTTTGCTCAAAGCATCATAGGACCTTGTTCCCATTGTAGCACTTGTTCAGTATTACTGAAATAACGTACAAACCGGATTCCAAAAAAGTTGGGACACTAAACTTTTTTGGGACACTAAATTGTGAATAAAAACTGAATGCAATGATGTGGAGGTGCCAACATCTAATATTTTATTCAGAATAGAACACAAATCACAGATCA